>VZTB01015591.1:52877-81460 GCA_013397245.1 Thryothorus ludovicianus | reverse complement strand
CCCACAGTCCCTGGGCCAGTTCCTGACCCAGAGAGGAGTGACCCTGCCCAGGCCCTGGGCTGCAGCTTTTCCAGGAGATGCCGTGGGAGACGGTGCCAAGGCTCTGCTGGAGGGCAGGCAGAGACATCCACAGCCTGTCCTGCAGCCACCAGGCAGGTCACCTGCTCATCAGACACCAGGCTGCTCAGGCAGGACCTGCTTTTTCTAAATGCCTGTGAAACTTTTTGGGGAATATTTTTTGAGAATGAAATAATGCATTCTGGCTGTCTTCATCTATCAGTGATTTCTTTCCTTTTCTATTAGAAGAATTCTCCTTAGTATACAGTTTGTAGCTCAATAATTAATAAATTTATTTTGCTTTCATGTTTTCATTTATCTCCACATAGTCATGAAATATTTGTCTCATTTTTTCCATATTTGTCTCAACTTTGTTTCCATTTTTTACATATTCTGTTTATTTTTATGATTTAGATAACTGACAAGTCAAATGCAGTTTCAATTTTCTAATTATTCCTCAAATTTCTTAATAATATCTGAGTGAACATTTATTGTTCTTTACAAAAATTACCTTGCTTTGACATTTTTTCCCATTTTCTCAACCTCTCCAAAACCCTATTTACCAAGTTTAACAATATCTCTCTTGAAAAAATATCAAAACAACAGCTTCCTCTTATCTGTCTTTCCTACTCTCCCTCAGGTACAAATGTTTTATATCTTTTATTACCACTTAGTATTTGGATGTTCTTGCAGTTTACTTACAAAAGAAAGTATGGATTGTTCTCTTTCTAATCAAATGGTGCTCAGCAAGAGGACACCTGTGTTCCCTCTCTCCTTCAGTCACTAGCAATAAACCTTCAGCAGTCTGTCACTCTCTGTAGATGAAGTTCAGGAAAAGACATCTGCTTCTCATAGATAAAGCAATACTTTTCATGACATGGTAGAAATAAGTGGACCTGGAAGGTCTGCTCTCTTAAAGATGAGCATAACAAAAATTTATGAATGTTTCAATCTAAGTTCTCGAGTGATGGATCAGAAACATAAAACAGGAAAACTCTTATTCCATAGACAAAATAATAAAGAAATCTTCAACCTCCCTTTTTCTGGACAGGTCAGTTACTGTCATTTTTATCATCAGTACATCTACTTGCAATAATGTGCAGATTTGCCATGTATTTGGATTTTTCTATACAATGCATTGTTCTGTAGACACTGATCCTTCTCACTCATGGATCATCTTTAGCCACATATTTTAGAAGTTGATCCCAAAGTGAAGAGTCTCTCCCTGCCCAGTCTCTGTTGGTCCTGGGAAAAAAACTTTCTCTCTACTTTTAAAAAGATCTATTCAACCACAGGATGCACCAGTGAAGGAAAAGACAAACATGCATAGGCCTTCTGGCAAAAGAGGACAATGCCAAATATCAAGACTGAAAAATGACACAAGACTGGGATATTAGTGAAAACAGAAGTTTAGCTCCTGAATCTATTCTAGAGGTTTATTTTCACTTTTGAGCTATGTAATTCCCTTTTTAATATTGTCAGTCAGTCACAGAAATATTGATTTGATGGGATCCCTCTTGATGTCATCCCAACCTCCCACCTGAATCAGGACTATCATTCAACAAATACTCTGGGAAATATTCCAGTGAAGCACTACTTCCTGCTACTCAGGAAAACTTTCCACATGTTCAGCTTGAGCTTACTAAGCCACACTCTAATGTTGTTTGATGTTGTTTTACCATCTTTCCCAAAAGAGATGAGGCTGGCTATATTGTCTCTGTAACTGCTTCTCAGCTGTCTGCAGGTTCCTATACATGTTGATTGTGACTCTGGAATGTGAATCTTTTCACTCTCTCATTGATATTGAATCCTAAAAGGCAATCAGGAAAATATTTTGATTTTGATCTCAAATTCCTGGCTCCTTAAGGCTGGAACATTATCACTGGAATATTCCTAGACCAGCTTTTCCCTGTGTAGGGTGCTTAATTCCTTTACCGATATCACTTGAGAGAGTCTGGACCTGGCCACTCTGTGTTGCAGGAAGCAGGTAAGAGGTGTAGCCATGGATGTAATACAGGTATTTACCTTGTTTTCATGGCAGACTAAAGATTATGATTCATTCTATTTACTACCATATAGTCAAAAAAATGCCTGCTGAATCATCTTTGCAGAACATGCAGGCGGTAGGGAATTTGACATGCATTAAACCACCTTGAATTAAAAAAAATGTTGCTGCCAGGCCAAATTCTCACAATTCAAACTTTTATAGTCTGAGCATGTTCTGGACAAGATGCTCCTGTCAATCAACTGGCATTTAAAGCAAATCAGCCTTAAAGCTTCATCAGTATTAATTACAAAGCTCTGGAGGCATTAACTGTTACTACTCTTCGGATGTACAAGACACAAATATTTAAGACATTTTCCATGTTTTCTTGGGCAGACACACTAAAAATAGCTAGGCATCTTTCAGTGAAATTCCTAGATATACACTAAGTGATAAAATTAATAATTGAACTATACATACTGCTGATTTATGGTCACCCTTTTTCTTAACAGATACAAGATGACACGAAATTTGAGTCCAGAGAACGAGAATAAAGCTGGTGAGGTTTTTAGAGGGTAAATCCTGTGAGGAGCTGCTGAAGGAGCTGGAGTTGTTCAGCCTGGAGAAAAGGAGGCTCCAGGAGACCTTCTGGCTCTCCACTGAAACTACCTGAGAAAGTGTTCCCAAGGAGAAAGGCATAGGATGAGAGGACATAAACACATTACACCAAGGGAGATTCAGGTTGGGCACCACGGGGAATTTCTTCACAGAAGGTATTGATAAACACTGGGAGCTGCCCAGAGAGTCCCCATCCCCAAAATTTTCAGGGAATGGCTGGACGGGCCACTCAGTGCTCAGGTGTGGGTGACAAGATTGGGATCAGTCACAGGTTGGACTCAATGATCTTGGGGATTTTTCCAACCTAGATGATTCTGTGAAAAGCATAGCTTAGCCACCACTAATTATCAAATCACTAAATAACAGTGCAATATTCATTTTATATGTCTACATCAAAGACTCTTATAGTATTGTTATCAGAAATTCTAATTATTAGTAAAACAGACATACCTTTATGAGCCCTTTTACTGGCAAAACGATAATCTCTGTTAGCATTTATAACACTGAAATACGCTAATGATTAGACATTTCAGACAAAATAGTCTTTTATTTTCTCTTCTCCACAAAATCATGTTCCTATGAATTTAACAAGGATGAAATTCAAAGACAATAATAATACTGCTGATATATTCATGTAGCAATTGATGCAGACATGCACAATTTGGCAAGACAATATAGAATGGAAAGAACAATTAGATTCTGCATCAACTATAAGCACTGAGAAAAATAAATGAAGAGATATCATCCATTAAACCTCCTGTCTCCACAGAGTATGGTTCATAAAATCACCTGTTCAACTGCGAGGGTATTTTTCTTACTTTTAAAGATGAGAAAACAAAATGAACCAAAAAACTAAAATGGTAAGTTATATAAAGAATAAGATTTTAAAAAAATCCAAACCCAATCTGAAATTTAAATACAGCAATTGTGTAAATTGATGATACATCAGTGGGAAAAATTACACGTCAAATTCCAAAATCTATAAGGAATATAAACACGTAAGGTCTGTGTATGCAATTAGGACATTTTTAGTGGGAAAGGAACCATAATGCATAATACTAGAAAAGTTAGTATTGCACATTACATTTTGTGTTTAATCTGTTTCCTTTAAAAAACCCAAGAGTTTACAAAAAAATCTGGTCTTTAAATCTGCTTCAAAACTGATCTGTCAATGTTTCTAAAGTTGTGTTTACCATCTTCAAACCATTTGGTTCCACTGGAGATGAGCCCAAGGGATTTTACTGGTGCAGTAGAGAAGTCTGTTTGCAATTGCAACCAGCTTACAAAGGTCGCATTCAGAGAACTCAATGGTTTAGAGGCACACTAGAATTGGTCCATCTGAAGTATTTTTCTCTCCTTAGGAAGCCTGGATGTATGGCTAAAACCCAAATAAATACCTAGGAAGATGAGTTTGGTTCTTACGTCGGTCATCTCTTTGCAATACACTTAGCAAACTGAACTTCCAAACACCTTTTAGGCAAAAGTATGTGTAAAATAGAGTAATAATTCTCTCAGTAGGAAATGTGAAGACAAATTAATTTTTATTTGCAAGCTAATTAAAAATGTTTCAATGAAGTAATTATTTAAATAAAACTATCATATTAAATGGAATGTTAAACTAATTTTTTATTTATTCTTAATCAGCTTTCCAGTGTTCTACATAGAAATATTAAATTAACAAAATTTTGTTTGCTTTTTTAACAAATTCATTAATTAAATAAAGGAGGAGAGGAGAATGATTTAACTTCAATAGTCCTGGAGATTGTGAAAAGACATGTAGAAATCAAATACTTTAAGTTACTTTTACATTAGTACTGTTAAATTGGCAGCAACCCATGTTCAGTTGTCATTTAATTTAAAAGTAATTTATTTTGCTAATCTGTTTGCAATTGGAAGAGAGAAACAAATAAAAACCTAGTTCTGCCAAATGACTGGAAGAGTTTGAATCAATACAATTTCATTTGTTCGCAGAATAACTGAATCATAAACTCATTTGGATTGGAAGGGACCTCAAAGACCATCCCATTTCAATCCCCCCTGCCATGGGCAGGGACACCTTCCCCTATGCCAAGTTGCTCAGAGCCCCATCCCAGCTGGCTTTGGACTCTTCCAGGGGTCTTTGGGCACCCTGTGTCTGTGCCCCACCACCCTCAGATTAAACCTGGATTACATTGGAGCAGAGCCCTTGTATAAAGGAGCTCTTTTTGTGTGTTTGTGGTAGTGTGGGCTGCAGACTGCAATAATTTCTAGGGATTATTAACAATCTGCACCACCACCACCCTCCCTTATTGCCAACAGAATGTGAAGGAACTTATTTTCAGAGAACCAAGCCTAGTGGTAGGCAAATAGCTTACCAAAAAAAAAATAATGCCCCAGCTCCATCAAAAGGTGTAACACATTTATTATTTAGTTGATAAATATAGTATCTGAAGTAGGGATATGGTGCTTGAAGCACTCCAGTTGATTTTGAGGTAAAGCACAGATTTAGAATTTTCCATTTTTCTATATTTTCTAACAGCTGTGATTTTTATTATAGGTAAGTGGATCTAACACTCATGAAATGTGTCAGATTTACAGTACTGGAAATGAGAAGCTTTCAGTTTAATGCAGAGAGGAACTGGAGTGAGGGAAAAGGCAGAAAGGGCATTTTGATCCTTGAAGGACTGTCTCTACTTTTTGCTTTTTTCTCTGGAGGGAGCAGCTCAGCACTGGGGCAACCTCCCCTCTACTGCTTCAGTGACCACAGCAGACTGAATTCCATTGGATTTTAACAACTATGAGAAGAACAGCTATGTGCTCTTGGTTTCTGGTCTCTCCTTAAATATTTTCAAAGCTATAAAATGCATGAAATTGAGTATCTTTGCTGAAGTTTGTACAGACTCATTTCATCAAAGCTACCGGTTTGTGTTCCAACACATCAAAGGATACTGACCAAATCAATATAATGACACTGGGTCCTTCCCATGAAAATTTGTCTCCAGTTATATTCACTTCTCATAAAAATTTCAGAGATAGAGAAGTATTTGTGAAATATCCTTGAGAGAAAAATGTAAAATAAGTAAGAAGAGGAAACAGAAGGTACACCATCAGAAGTCTCATAACCTATTTTTATTTAATTCTTCACTCATCATTTTAAATTGCCATCTTTGTCTGGGGATACAATTATTCTAGGCTAAATTCAGAAGTGACATTTAAGGGTTTTAAGCTTATACAAACTCTCATGCAGAGCATAGCCAATACTGGAAAAGGTAGCAGCAGTGTGACTCACAATAAAATTTACTTCCAATATTTCATGGTATTGGTAAGTGCATGAGTCAGAATGCACAGACTTTAGTCAGTTATTATTAGGCTGATAACCCAAAAGGTGATATAAGCAACACCACCTTTCCCATTTATTCAGATTGCTGGCTCAGTTTGTCTCAATAATATAACCAGTTAGATCATCTCTGGAAGGTTAAATGTGGTTATGAGTAACAGAATTGTGTCAAAAAATCAGCATAGATATAAAAGTTAGAAACTTCCTCTTTTAATAAGAACCTCAAGAATCTCTCCATTAATATTTTTCCTGTTTCATAGAAACTATATTTTTGGAAACATCTATAGAGACTAGCAGCAGCTAGGCTAATGACTGTTTTGGGAGCTAAAGTTTCATAAAATCATGGAACAGCCTTGGGTGGAACTGACCTCAAAGATCACACAATTCTAACTCCCCTGCTGTGGTCAGTGACACCTTCCACTATCCCAGGTTGCTCAGAGTTCCACCCAGCCTGGCCTTGGACCCTCCCAGGGGTGGGGCAGCCACAGCTTCTCTGGGCAACCTGTGCCAGGGCCTGCCCATCCTCACAGGGAAGATTTGTTTTCCTAGTATTGAATTTAAACCCTTCTCTTTCAGTTTGAAGCCATTCCCCCTTCTCCTGTCTCTGCATGCCTTCGTAAATAATCTCTCTCCATCCTTCTTGTATGCTCCCTTCAGGTACAGGAAGGACAGTGCTCATAGTGTTGTGAAACTGTGATTCATTATTGCAACTTTTTCCTCTCATTTCTCTGTTTTTCTGATGGAAGCATGTATCAGAAGAGTTGATCACTTTCCACTATATACCTATATACCTATATACCTATATACCTATATACCTATATACATATATACATATATACATATACACATATACAAATATATCATATATACATCATATATACATATTCATATATATCATATATATCTATTTATATCTGAAAATTAAAGAGAGAACAATTACTGTGTGAAGGGGGAAACAGAACAGTTTATGTGACCTTCTGGCTCATGATCATAGACATCTTTCCCCACACACATAGTTCTATGATTGTAGGAAATAAGGCCAAATGGAGCCCTGGACCCCAGGAGTGGAGTTCCAGGAAGTACCAGTGTTCCTGGCTTTGGGCAGCCCATCCTTCACCCTCTCATCCTCAAAATATTCACTGGAAGGACTCCCACCAAAATTAACAAGGCTGGTATTGGGACCCGTGGAATTGCAGGGTGGTTGCTCCCCTTGAGTACTGAGTTCTGTCCTTTCAGCCTCCTTGAGCAGCGACATCCCCAGACTGACAGGAAAGATGGATGTTCTCTTGAAGATGGAACTCTTGGGAATGTCTTTCTGAAAGAGAAATTTTCCATGGTGCCACGTGCACTGCAGGGCAAGCAGGATGGGAATCAGTTATGAGGGGCTGCAAATCACCTGCATTCTTTAGCCTACATGCAAGACTTATTTACAGAAGGTATATTGTCTCCCAGATTACATATTTATACTAGTAAGTAGGACACAAACCCTCTTCTTTGTTTATTTGTATATGGAGAAAGTATAGCAGGCAGAAGAGATGGAGAATTCTCAGTTGCTTAAAAATAAAAAAAAAATCAATATACAGTAATTGAATTTAAGTAACTAAAAGAACTCTCTTGTGATTAGTTCACATATTTGTGTGTTTTAATCTGTGTACTGCAGTATTCCTTTTGTTTCTTTGTTGGTAATTTCTCCCCTCAGGTACTTATACCTGATTCTTTCTGTATTAGAAACTCAAAGCATAAATATAAGATCACACCACCTCTGATGTTCAGGGAAGTATCAGTCACATCAATTTTGGCAGAAAGTAAGAAAAAGCAAAGCTTTCCTAGGAACTACCCAAAGAATTCAATTAAATTAACTAAAGCCATATCAAATTAACATTTGTTACTTGTCAGAGAAACAAATACTTATTCTGAAGCAGAAGTTATCTAATCATGGTGCCAGTAGAATTCTGCCACCTCCAAGATGTAAAAATTTTTCAATAAATTATCAGGAGTAATAACACTAGACTATTAGATCCTATAAATATATGAAGATATAGTTACATAAAATAAATAGTTTATTTTTAAATCCTCATATTTACTTATTTTTATGGATGTAAAATGAAAAGTTTAAAAAAGGAATTTAAAATTTGCAGAAGCTCTGTGGACTGAAGGCTCTAAGCTGCTTGTTTTGGAACTAAACAACAATAATACCATTGTAGAAGTTAACCATCTAATTCTCATTAAATGCCTGTTTCTAACAATTCAAGTCAAGTTATTTTTGATGCTTCATTTTCTTTTCAAATTCTATGTCATGCTTAAAATGAGACCTGAGAGGAAGGTGACAGGGAAGAGCCCCTAAGTAGCCATTTGGAATTACACATATACTGAACTGCAAATAGAGGAATAAAATGGTACAGGCTGGAGCTCAGGAACAAATGGGAGTCTGGGGGCCAGAGCAGATCAGATTTCTGATATCATTAAGCAGACCTCTTTCTATGCATGATGTCTGTACCTCTTACAATATAAAGAATAATTTCAGCTGTAGTTGGAACAGAATTGATCAAAATGGAGAGATTGTGCAATCAGATTTGTTAGGAGCAGACAAACAGCAGCACAGCTCCGTGGTAACAGATGGATACCTTTGCTGTGTGTGTGAGGAAATGGCTGGATCCGTGTCAGGGGTGTTTATTCTGGATATCAGGGAAAGATTTTTCCCCTAGAGGGTGCTGGGCACTGCCCAGGCTGCCCAGGGAATGGGAACAGCCCTGAGGCTGCCAGAGCTCCAGGAGAGTTTGGACACTGCTGCCAGGGATGCCCAGGGTGGGATTTCTGGGGTGTCTGTGCAGGGCCAGGGATCAGACTGGGTGATCTCTGTGGGTCCCTTACAGATCAGGGTACTCTGTGATTCTGTGAAATACAAAACAATGATGCGTATTTACAGAATGCATCTTTTAATGGTGACTTCTTCCTGACTGACTAGGTAGGTAAAAGACAAAGGATACATATCCTTAGTCTTTTCAGTTCAGCCTTTTTTATTTTGATTATTTACCAGTCCATACTTATTGCAGTGGTTTTCTGTACGGTGACCCTGGAATGATGCAACTTTACAAAGATGTGACATGGAGTGCTAAACCCCATCATTTATATCACTGTAAGACCAACTTCCAAATGCAGCTATGAAGCAAGCCCTCCAAAGTTAACAGGAGCAGCATGAGATGAAATCTCAGAAGTGTTTTTAGCATTTCCTCTCAGGGGGCTAAGGGACCTTGCTGTTCCAAGGGCCTGAGCATCATCTTTGCATGCAATGTGTGTCACAGGCCAATAAAGGTTACCTGTTTGCCAAATCCCACACAAAAACAAATAGACCAGATATTCAGCTGACACCATTCTCTGTAGTTATTTCAATAAAAGACGTTTCAGAAAGGTCACAGCTCTTTTTAAGCTGAAGTTTAATCTGATTATAGACTCTATAGGATGTACCCTCATTGTTATCTAAATACATCCCTCATTAGAGATCAGAACAAAGTTTATTCACAACCTCTTTTGAGCTTCAGAGGCTATAATTTTAACTAAAGCTAAACACAAGGGTGATTTTTATCTCCCACGTTCATTTAATTAAACATGGTTCATAAACTGCCATCATTAATACTAAATCACCATGAAAAATCTCTGTAACATTAAATTAACCTTTGATTCTACATTTTTCCTTTTATGTCATATTTGATAAATCTTGCAAGGGGATTTATGGATATTATTTGACTAGAGACAAACAGCTGTATGGAAAGTACAACAGGAAGTACAATTTCTTGCTGTATGAGTCATAAAATGGAATTGCAAATAAAATGCAGCTGCAGGCAGGAAGATGATTGCAAGATGTATATTGAGCTTCTTCTAGCATGCTATTTTGTGATACTTAAATAATGGAATCCTATGACAAATCTAGTTCAAATTAAGTAAACGTCTCAATATTTAACTACGGATCATTTCATCTGACTTTCTGTTTATCTCTGACCTATTCATTCTATGTTGTCCTTTATTATTTATCACTAATGATCACTGATAATTTTTATCCTTCAATATTGGAATTTGTCTCAGTTTTTAGAGTGAAATTCACCCCTTTTTTTTCCTCTAGTCAGGGTTTCTTGTTAGGGATCTGACAAAGAAAAAAAAAAGCCTGTTATGCATCATTGTCTCTGGACAGAATTACAAATTGTAGATGTCACAATCAACCTTATTTTAATAAAGGAATTCACCAAGACTCTTACAATTTCCACTCTAAGGTGTATTTGGGAGATGTCAAAGCAGTTTGGAAGTTCCTCTGTAAAGTACAAACACATGAGCTTCATAAAATATTCCATTTCCTGTTCCAAAACTGCCACACATAGTCCTAAAAATTCCACTTATCTACTTACTACTAATCATCATTGTGATCAGGAATTTTTGCCACAAACTGGCAAATAAAATGAGAGACAGAATTTTCCTTTTGTCTGTTCCTCTTAGTACCTGATGCAAGTGAAGCTAACTAATTAATCAACTCAAAACACTCTGGGAGGTGACCTGGACCTTATCATAGAATCATGGAATTACAAAATTTTTAGACTAGAGAAGAAATTTAAGATCATATAGTCCAACCATTAAACCAGAACTGATAAATTCATCCCTAAACCACACCACTAGCTATCAGATTTATGTGTCTTTTAAATATTTCCATTCACAGTGACTCCACTGGTGCTCTGGGCAGCCAGTTTCATTCCTGGACACTCTATGCGTAAACAAATTTTCTTTATTATCCAATCTACCCTCTCCCTCACACAATTTTAGGCCATTTCCCCTCCTTCTATCCCTTGATATCCAGAAAAAATCCACTCCTACCTCACTGCAGCCTCCTATCAGGGAGTTGTGACAAGCCATAAGGCCTTCCCTCTTCATGTGCCATACCATCTTCTCTAGGAGTTTCTTTTTACTGTAGCAATTCCTTTTTCAAGTAATGACTATGAAATAGGTATATTGATTTTTAGAGTATACAGCAATTATTTTCCACTAGTAAGCACTTAAGTTTTTCATTGGCAAATTCAGAACCCATTTAATATGAAACCTATGGATACTTGTAATTTTTTTAAAAATCGCCTCCTCATCTGACACAAGTCAGATGCCACACTAAAATGTATATGTATTACATATAAGAAGCTACCTTTATCAACCAAATTTGTAGTCTTATCAAATAATGAAATCTAAACTATTTGACCAAACATCTTTTCCTTAAAACTACATTGACTGGCATGAATTAGAATCCCTTTCTGTGATTTTCTATTAATGGAAAACCATAT
Organism: Thryothorus ludovicianus; assembly: GCA_013397245.1. Lineage (NCBI taxonomy): Eukaryota > Metazoa > Chordata > Aves > Passeriformes > Certhiidae > Thryothorus > Thryothorus ludovicianus. Next base: position 70,173 of record VZTB01015591.1, on the reverse strand, counting down.
TTACTTTTCCATAACATTGTCTGAGTTTGATGTCTCTGTAACTGGCCTATAATTACTAGAACTTTTTAGCTCATCCTTTTTGAATATTAGTACTACAGCAGCACATTTTCAGAAATCCAGATTTACCTAAAGCCAAGGTATTTCTGAAAAGTGACTATTTATTTATTTTGGTTTTGTTTCACTGGTCCACCCAAATGTTCCTGGATGCAATTCCTCTTACTATGCAGAGTTTATATGTTTTTATTTTGGATAGAATATGAACCTGGCAATCAGCCTTTCATGACACAGACATGTCATTCTCTTCAGTGATGATGCTAAGAAAAATATTTTTGTCATTTATTTTATTTACTGTTTTTATTTCATGGTTTTAAGTTCTGTATCCATCATCACTAAAACAGAATGGCTTTGTAAACAAGCACTAACATTTTTCTTCATAGGGTAGTTCACATTTTCTAAATATCATTTTAAGTAGTATTTTTCTTTCTATGCCTTTCCTTGTCATCAATTTCATATGCAGCCATCCCATGTATGTTTGAGTGTGTGTCCATTAAACGTTAAATAAGATAATAATGACAAAATTTTGGTTGTGATGGAACATTCTGAATTCTGGATAGTCTTGCCAGGTGTTGCAAATGATAAACTGGTAATTGATATTTTTGTGATCATCTTAGGGCCACTATTTTTAATTTCATCATTGCTCTTCAAGGGGAGAAAAACAATTCATAGAAAAACTATTCAAACAATTCAATTAGGAAATAAAAGTAAATGTCCTGATGAAATTAGACAGAGTAAAGGCATACCATATGACTTGCTATGGTGCTGCTTGTTTCTTTATAATTTTAATCAGGGAATTTTTTTAAATTGTGATGAAGAAATACAGATGCAAAACTTCTACACATTAGATCTCATCTAAACTCAGTGCAAATGCATAGTTCATCTCTGAAAGCTCTTGTAATTGTCTCCTCCTTTTCTTGAAAGAAGAATAATTTATCTCATGTTTGTTAAATGGAAACACTGCATAAGTATGCAGTTACTATAACAACAACTTCATCATAATTTCATACCGTGATTTACCCTACCAAGGTGCTTAATAGCCAGCTTTTGTTACAGTAGACTGGAGGTTATGACTGAATTTTGAGATGCTCAGAATGTGTGTATTCCCAGACCACACGTGGGGCTATGCAGGGACGCTGTACCTGTGTTTGAAAGGAAGTTTGAGACTTTTCTCCCCTCTCTCTAACTGCTTCCTGTAAAAAGAGCTTCCTACCTTACCATCTGCCCTTTCCATACCATGAATCCCTGACCATGTCAGAATCCACTGGCAAAGCTGAGCTCTCCATTGTGTTTGACAGCTGGTTTGTCACACTCATGCTCCATTTGCTTTATTTTTCTGCATGGACCACTCACAACATCCCTGTGCTTCTTCCTCACCTGCACAGCAGGGCTGTGGGGCTCTGTTTTCCCCTGACCATTCTGACCACACCCTTGAACTTTTTGGTCTGTTGTCTCCATGCTGCTGCTTTCTCCTGGACCTGTTTCCCCATCACCCTGAGCCTTGGCAGTCTGTGCAAGAGAAATGAACACTGTGTGCTGCAGGGTTCTCCTGTCAGGGAGAAGGCTTTAACCAGGGGAGGTTGTCAAAATTCACCAATAAATATCCTACCTCAGGCACTTGGATTTTAGGGAGTAGAAACTCTGGTCTTTCTTTCCCTGTGTCTCCCTCTCCTAGCTACATCTCAGCCCTGTAGGATGACAGATCAGGCTCAGCAACTGCATCTGATACAGGGAGTGGTCCACAGGCAGGGGATCCAAATCTTTGAGACAAGGCTTCTTGTGAGGCAACCTAAGGTGGGAATGAGAGGTAAGCATGGGAACATTTATTTCGTTTATTTCAACATGGTTGCCTCTTCTCTACCCAGACAGATATTTTTGGAAGCTCTTATTTTTGAAGATTTTAGTTAGGTTGCTGAATTATATGAATATATGAAAGTTGTCTTATTATTTCAAAAGGATCTTAGGTCAGTAGGGTAGAAGATACAGTAATTGAGATACTGTAAGGAGCATTGCTGTTCACTCTTGATCCAAGAGCCCAGAGCAGAGAAAAAAATGTGGTCCAGAAAGCCCTGCCAAATTCTCTTTTCACTCAATCTGTCATGCACATCCAAATGCCATTCCCAGGGCCCAGCCTTGTTTCTCACTTCCTTTTATTTATCCTCCCCCCCAACACCATGATGCTCCTTCCCCTCTGACACTGAGTTTGTCACTTCACTGTCCACCCTCTCATTTTCTGCTGCTCAGTCTCCCACCCCTCTCTCAGAAATTATATAAATCTATTTCTCTCTTTTAACACTCCAGTTGTGCCGATTTCCTGGTGTGCTCAGGGTGCAGTTCCCCAAAACAGGAATCCTCTTGAATTGTAGCATGTCACAAACAAGTGACACAGCCTTACAGGAGCCAGCAGTGACCCAGCATCAACCTTGGACTGAGAGCCAAGATGTAGCACACAAACCTTCTCCTGTCTGGCTTGAAAAGAAGCTCATATCCCCAGAAATTCTTTGCCTATGTATTCTTTGTTTGCAAACCAAATCCTTATTTTTAGTTTCACTTCCCCCCAATATACACAGAACAATAATAGTTAACAGTAATGATAAGGATAACACCTTGAAGTATGAATCATGGGCAGCATAAGGATTTGAACTGCAAATCAGATATGGGTAAGGGGAAGTAATTTTTAAACTTTTTTAAATACTCATTCAAAGGACGGATAAAACCTTGGGATTTAAAGTATTATCCATACTAATTTTCCCTTTTCTACAAAAACTCAAACAAGCATTTTGATTTTGATGTTTTTGATAGAAAATTATTCTCAGTTTCCACTGCAGTTATAGGTGGAAGCTATACTTGTCTAAGATTACTAGTCATACTACAACCACAAATATTGAGGGCAGGAATAATTTCAGCACAGGGCAAAAAGAGAAAAATTATCTGTTATTTTTTAAAATTCTGAAGTTCCTATAAAATGGATTTGATCACATACAAAATGTCTCATGGTATTTCAATGTTGTAGTGTTCGCAATCAGCATGGTAAACTTCCCCCTAATCACTGATTTCAGGATACTATAAATGATTAATTGTTCAATTCTTAGTGCAATTGAAGTATCTTACGTATAAATATGTAAGGTTTCTTAAGTGTGCCAGTTGTCAGATCTGTTTAAGGATTGAGTTAAGAAATGGGTAAGATTCTTCCCTACAATCCTTTTGCTGGTATTGGCCCTTGTTTTGGTGTCCTTGCTCTTTTGTCAATAATGGGGGGAAAAAAGGGAAAAGAACTTTATGAAGGGACACTGATTGCATTTTATGTGGCTAAACTCCTTATCCAGCTGCCTTATCCCAAAAAATAAAATAATCATCCAGGATAACTTCTGGGAAAAATCAGAGTCCCTTTCTATTTTGTAAACTCCTTGAGCACAGGCTGTAAAAGTACAAACAGGCACAGTTTTAAGCCAGGCTTGTTTGCTGGAAATTTTTAACTTATATCCCTGAAGCATAAACACCAGAATTTTCACATGTAGATCTGTAAGTAAAGAACCATTTATTTGGAAAAAAATATCATTATTGTGATTTTGCTGGAAAAATTAGCAGTTATTTCATCTGTCAGTCAAGTCCCAGTCAGGGTCATTGACCTTACTTACTATCAGTAGGCTCCATGGTTTTTAAAGTTGCTTAGCATTTTCAAGGGATGTTAATTAGACATGGGTGAGCCCCTGATCCTCCTTTTCCCCACTATTGACAGTATTAATCCCAAGATTTATGCATTTAAATGCCCTTTATGTCATGCACAGGGTACTTTTCTCTCTCCCTGTTTATTTGAGCATCCTTGAAAGATAATTTGAAAAACTTCTTAAACACCTTCAGGGTTGTGGAGAGTTCATGATTTCCTGTTTTCCTAAGCACCTGAACTTCATCAAATCCCGTAGTTTTGGTTACTTATCCATTTTTCTTAGCCTGCTTTTACATTTCCATATCCTTTCATATTGCTATGATTTGACAATAAGCAATTATTTTATTTGCATATTAACCTGCAGGCAGCAGCTTTGCATGTAATAAATGGTTCTGTCAAAGAGCGACTTGGACAAAACAGAGTTTTCTGGCAATATTCATTTCATCTAAGAAAGAATTACACAGCAAACAGACATTTATTCCAGATCTAACTGCCTATTCATACAGTTCAGCAGACTGTCAGATTAACTGTAATGGTGCCTTCTGGTGCCTGAATAATAGAACAGTCTGTGTCCTCTCAGTGTTTCTTGCCTATTTTTGCTTAAGTGGCTGTAAGAGCTGTGACTATGTTCAGATTTTGGAAGTGAAGGGTTACAGGGTTGACCTCTGTTAGAAGAAGTTGAGGTTTCTTCCTACCTAAATCTCTTTTAATTGGCAATAAAGTATGAAGCAATAAGGGCTCTATTAGGACCTAAAAATATCAATGTCTTTTCCCCAAGCAGAGTCTGTTCTGTCTGTGATGGTAAGGGGAAAGCAGTTTATACTTTTATAAGATATTTTGCCAGTGAGTCTGGGTACTTGGGCAAAGTCTGGTTTGGCTTTGAGGGGTACAGTCAAAATGATTCACCTCTCTTGCAACTTAGTGATTTTGATGCTGTTGGACTGGCTAACTTTGTTTAACCTGGAAAAGGGACACAGACTCTTTATCTTTTCCCCCCATAGTACAGTGAGCAGCTGGATGAGCAGTGGTGTTTAGACATAGCTCTTGAAAACACAGTGATCTCTTTTCTTTGATAGAGAAAAGTGAATTAAGTTAGTTTATTTTAAAGTATCTCCAGGCTAGACTTACTTTTCCTAAGTATTTAAGTGAAAAAGCAAACAGAGAAGTAGCTTGTTGATACATATGGCTACGTAAAGTGTGTATACATACTTGAATAATAAATATGGATTTTACATGTGATACTTTTTAAATGTAAGAGAATTTACCTTATATTTTTCAGACAGAAGAGAATCTTAACTCTGTCATTAAAAGATTTAAACTCAAAAGGTAACAATTTAGACAGGCAAAAAAGAATTACGATACAACCCTTCACTGAATCACAGAATCATAAAATCAAAAAATTGTTACGTTTAGAAAAGACAGTTCAGGTAATCAAGTCCAATCTTTGAACTGTCACCAACACCATGTTCATCACTAAATTCTGTCCCCATGTGTCATATACAAAGGTGTTTTGAACACTTACAGAGTGATGGCTAAATCAGTTCCCTGGGTAGCCTGTTTCAATGCTTTACAACTCTTTCCATGAAGAAAATTTCTCTAATACCTAAACTTTACCTCCCCTGGCCCAGCCCAAGGCCATTCCCTCTCCCCCTGTCCCTGTTCCCTGTTCCCAGAGCCCTTTCCCCCTGGCTGTCCCCTCCTGGCAGGAGCTGTGCAGAGCCACAAGGGCCCCCCTGAGCCTCCTTTGCTCCAGCCTGAGCCCCTTCCCAGCTCCCTCAGCCGCTCCTGGGGCTCCATTCCCTTGCCCAGCTCCGTTCCCTGCCCTGGACATGCTCCAGCCCCTCTGTGTTTTCTGTATTGAATGAGAAAAAGCAAAATGAACAGCAAATCTAAACAGCCCAGGTACTCCCTGGTCTGTTCCACTGTGAACACTTCCCCTTCAACTTCTAATAATTACTTTCAGTACAATTTTTCATTTGTCTTCTGAGAGAAGAAATTTCTCTTCTTCTGAGAGACAGAGGAAGTCAGTGCAAAAGCCTGCGTGCCATGCAGCCCCTAAGAGTAAATGGTTAACAGTGCTGGAGAAGTCTTATCTTAACTCCATAATAAAAATAAAAACACATAATCAGCTTGACAGAAAACAAGTTTCAGAAGAACAAAAACAACTGAGGAGTTGAAGCTCCTACAGGCTTTAAATGAGATTTAATTTCCAAGTTGTATGTCGTTTACCTAACCTGTACATTCAGATTAACTTAAGCAATTTGTGAATTCAAGACAATTTCAGCTAATTGCTTGAATCATAAAGGAAGAAAAGAAATAATATTTCTCCACTGCTGTTTCTAAATGGAAACAGTAATTGTTTTTTCAGCTCAAAATATTTATATTTAAATTTATAACTACTAAAGTAACTCAGGATTAAAAAAAATCTCACATATTTTCAGGTTAGTTTTCTCAATAACTTTCTTATGGTGTATACTTGGCTTTGTATATTTACATTTTCTTTACGACTGTGGACTGGGGATTAATTTGCTTTTGATTGCAGAAATTTTTTTCTCTTGTCTTTTATTTCCTTTTCACATTGCTTATATTAGCCATAAACACATTAAGACAAATGTCATTTTAATTTTATCTAATGCAAAGGGTGATACAATTTTCTGGTTTGAATCTTATTGTACTTGCACTTTTTGTTTTCTCCTAGTGGTCAATTATAAAAAATTATATTTAGTTCAATTAAAAACCAGACATAATTTATTTTGGGATTAAATTGTTGTGAACATTTATTTTAGATATATAAGTCAAGGTTGTTCTATTGAAATCAGAAGAGTTTCCACTGGTTTTAGTACAACAATTCTGATTGTGGCTTTAGTATAACAATTCTGATTAAACTGTTAAAAAGGCCCTAGCCTTTGGTTTCCAAATCCAAGAGTGAGAGGTGTTTATAGGAAAAGGCAGTTACCCAGCCTGCTGCAGATATGGAGTCTTATACATACATAAAACATAAAAACACACACCAGCGTGCCAACAGGTTTTTAATTATTTATCACACAGAACACAGAGTGTGATAACATTTCTGAAGTCACTTTTTCATTTGCTATACCAGGTTTGCCTAATGAATGTTCAGCATTTGTTTGCAAAGCATGAATGTAAAATGGAACAAAATAAGATCCTTGTCAAAGACCATTTAAATGGTAATGCCAGCATTGCAAAAGGTGATAGTCTGTGTCCCTTATATAGGATTTATTTCTACTACCCCTGCATAGCCTCCTTGCAGAGCTGACTGATTTACCACCCAGTGATTTGGACTGACTGAGTTTTTCCAAATGTCTGTATATTTTAAGAGTACATATACAAAAGGTGTGCTTGACCAGGATGTGCAAGCAGGGAGGGGGTCTTCTATAATTTAGGAGCTGCATGGTGTTTTGTTTCCTTCCTTTCAGAGAAGGTGGCTTTAGCAATTTCAGTTTTATTTATATCTGTGGTATAGGACTCAGAGTTTTCAAACTCAAGGTATGTCATAAGTGACACTCATTAAAATTCTTTTTGACACTGAATGTCTGTGCAATCACCCAAAGTTACAAATCTTCTGGAAATAAGACATATAAAATTTTCTTTTTCAATAGGTACAATATTATATAAAAAATGCATGTATGCTTATTGCCTGATTAGACTACAGAAGTATCTCTACAAAGGAGTTAATATTTAAATTACATTTTAAGTGTTTGAATATAAAAAATCACCTTATTAAGCTCACATTTGGTTGAAATCCCAGAATACCTAAAGGGAATCACATTTCCAGTGCCCCTTCAGCCATCAGTCCCTTAATATGTTGAACACAGATGTACCAACAGCAATGGTTATTAGGGAGTTTATATCAACTGTGGTTTTAAAATTAAGAAGGAAAAAGAGGGAAAAATAGAGAAAAAATTTTTTTTTTTAGGGATTTGGGATACAAAAAAATCCTGTATAATGAGTGACTGTCACTTAAATAAGCAAGTTTATAATGAAATATCTTGACTAATAATTTCTTTTTTTAAGCTTTTTGGGGATAAAACTCAGGGACTGTTGGAACTTCAGATGTTGATTGCTGGTTGCACACAGATTTTTTCCTCGTAATGATAATGTTGTTTGTGTGTGATTAACTTAATTTTAGTTATTGGAGGAACTGTTTAGTGTAAATTTGTCATTATTGGAGTTCCTGGTACAATAGACAAATAAAATTATTCTCTTATAGAGGGAAAAGAGCTCCTTTTAAGGATCTCTGGCCAACAGTATGATAGGTAATTCTTCCAGAAGATTTTCTTAGCAGATTAGACAGGAAGCTTGCACTAATTTTAGATTTGAAAGTTAGGTGAAATGATCCATGAACTCCAATGCCTTTTTAATATTCTAGGGGCTTTCTGGACCAAAATGCACCAACACCCAAATCCAAAACCATCTATAACTATTAAAAAATCTGCTTTCCAAATCAGTTGCCTCAATATCAGTCTTCTTGGTCAGAAGTATTTCATTATATCTAGTTATTAGGTCATCCTCTGGCCTTTCAGTGTTTCTGAGAGTTCTTCCCACACTTCCATACTGGTCAGCTGCATATCTCAATATCCATTTAATAAAATTTTGAGCCTGTTCTCTGTATATATAAGGTGCAATGCAGAACTTGCAGTCAGAACTCACAACTAAATACTTCCAGGCAAAAGTTTTCAGATGGGGCACAGGAAAGAACACGGTCATTAGAAGAAAGATTCTCAAATCAACAATAAAATTTCTACTCTGCTGAGAGAGCCATCTACCCTAGAATGCTTTTTTACTATGGATAGAGTATACCTGCATTCTGAATTTTGGAATAACATTGTTTCTTAGTTTAGTTGCTGCTTTATCCTTTTCAATTGTCCTTTTGCTCCTGACGTTCAGTAAATTCTTCACTCAATATACTGAGATTATTTTATCTCTGTATTTCCAGTGTCAAAGTTGTGGCTGGCTCAAGCAGAGACAAGGTGACTGAATCCACCATCCAATCACAAGGTGACCAGAACCACTGCAGTTTATTGTTTATTGTTTATTGTAGCTGCTTCTCATTGTCTTTGCTTTCAAGGTAAGTCCACTCCTACATTCAGCTTCTTCTCCAGAGGTCAGTCTTCCTGAAACATGTTCTAGTCTGTTTGAATGCTAAAGAGGGCCACAGATGCTTCTTTTTTTTCTCTTTTGTTGGGGTTATTCTGGTTCTGTCTGTATCAAATGGAAAAAGTCAACAACAGTAGGGTACAGTGAGGTACAGGAATGCAATTCTAAGTGCAAGAAGACAAAAAAGTGGGTTTGCGATAGCTCAATGACTCCTTCATTTTGCTATTCTAATATTCAGGAACTGAGGCTAGCAACACAACTCACATGGAGGGGAGAGGGATGTTGGTCCCACGGAGCACACGGAAGTTTCTGAGTAATTGGTCACTTTCTTCTGTACAGGGAGCACATGGAGATGTGTGGATCTACCAAGATTGTGGTGGAGCTATCATTCCTTCATATTTCTGGTAGCTGCCTGTAGTACACAATTTTTTCACTTTTTCCAGGACATTAATAGTGGTACATGCAGCAGTAATTCCCAAATTTACCTTCTCGCATTTTTGACTCTTATTCTTTCTCCTACCTTGTAGCTTTAAATTGTGAAACATGTAAACCAGACACATTTTGAGAATCCATTTCCTTTCTGCTTTCATGAAGCTTTTGATTTTATTATAATGTTTACTTTTCCATCTTTGCTTAATGAACTTAAAGAAGAGAAGGAACAAAATTTATTATCGAGTTCATAAATTTTACACAAGCAAGATTATATGTTGTGTTTCTTTCTGTGAAATCTATTTCTAGAGGTCTCTAGTGAGGAAGCTATCTTTCACTCCAAGCTAATCTTTTCCAAGATTTCAAAAATGCTGCCTTATATGAACTCTGATACTGTGAATAAATAATTTCTTTCATTTTTGCAGGAGTCCATGTAGTTGAAAATTGCTAGCAGCTCACTCTGCTGCTACTCCCCCAGAAAAGCATTTGCAAGCTGTTCAATGTCCTAGCAACTGTTTTCTGAAATTTTGCTTGCTTTCCTCTTGACTCCTCTCAGCTGTTCAACATTTTGTTAGAAATTCAGGCTCAAAAGGGATGTACTTGCCTTCCCTTCTTAAGTTCCCTGGTTGATTCCCAGTCTTGGTTATCACCACAAAAGAGATGATGCTGAAGTGAACTAACCCTGTTTGGGGTGAAGCTGGAAAGTTGTTTTTAAGAGGTTATATCTTCTCTGATCTTTAGAATATAAAAGACTGCCTATATACCTTTAAAAGTTTATTTTCTTTTACATTGGGAAGGATGTTTCTGCTTCAGATTTTCTGTTACTTGTGCAAGACATTCTATTTTTCCTTTATGAATATAACATTTATTTTCTTATTTTAGAAAATAGTAAAATCTCTAATTACCTTGGAGCTTAAAATAATTATCTGATCATTTTCCATACTCAACTTTTAATCAAGCCAGACTGAAGAAACAATTACTCATTTATGGAGAGAACCCTGAAAGAAGAAAAACTGGTGGCTTTTTGATATGTGTGTCTCAGATATTCAATACACTGTACAGAATGAAGATCCCTAAAGTAGAATTTATGGCTAATAGTCAGCTCAAATTTGAGATTTCTGGAATGAAGAGACAAGTATTATTCCTGCAGGGTCATGGGTGATTATTTCAATGTCTACTTCCAGAATAAATGTTAGAAGAAAACTTATTTGTGACTGATTCTGGATAGCATGTGTGTGTGATGGAAATATATTAGGAGTACTGCAGGTTGTTCTTCAGAAATTCAGCATATTGCTATGGAAATGTGCTGGGCAAGCAGGAGCATAAGAGAATAAAACATTTGTGAGAAAATAAAGAACTTAGAGACACAAATCGGAGGAAGGAGAAGGCATAGGAAAAGGAAAAAGAGAAAAAAAAATTGATGGTAAAGTTTAAATTAGATGTATTAGGCATCAATATGAATCTGTTACTGTATGTACAATTCTTGATAGTTTTAACTCTTGCATGAAACATGAGTTTGGGAATTCTTCTGTTTCTGAAGATGTCTAATTTCCCTGTTTTCTGCCTCACCCCACAGTACTTCATTCCAAGTGGCTTTGAGGAAGTTTTCCCCTCTGGAAAAGGGGAGAAAAGTTCTCTCCCACAGGCAGAGACAAAAATTTCCTTCTCTGGGCTGAAACTTAAGCCATGAAAGATCTCAAATTCAGACTGGGGCAGTGTGAGGAGGGCAAATGCAAGGTGCACATTCTTGGAACAGGAGCATTGATTCTTCTGAGGCAGCAATAATAGTCCCAGCTCTGGTGACTGAAACAGTTCAAACATTTAAAAACTGCTGCTTCAGACTAGATTCATCTCCATGCTGTTTCCTCATTCAGCTGGGAACATTTCATAGAGACAAATTGGTCACTTCACACTTCTGTGAACCTCCTAAACTACAGATGGATGTGGAGAGCCCTTTGCTTTCATCCTTCTTTTTAAAAGTCCCTTTTTCAATACTGGCAATGTCACTATGAAAAAAGCAGTGTTTTGTGATTAATTTTATATTGTAGTACAGTGGATAATAGACTTCCTAAAGTTAGGCTGAAGAATTTCTGTCTTCCAGGAACTTTGGAAATATTTTGCAGTCTGGGTGACCAGCAAGATTGTTTAAAACTTGTTTCCTTTGGTATTGATGCAAAAAAGTTAGGATTTTAGGTAATTCTGAAGCAAAGTCCTCCCAAAAGTCAAAGATATATACTCTATTATTACTTTGAGTGAGATGGAGTTCTAATTATTGAATTTTGCTGTGTTCCAGGTAGTGTAGCAAGATGTGGTTTGTTGTTTACTGCAGGCAGGCAGGAAATGTGCCAACTCTGCACATTTCACACATTTTTAAGGAAAGAGAAGAAACATCAGAGAAAAATTGTTGGTGCATTGCTAAAATCTTTTCTGAATTTTACTCATGGAAAATGCAAGAATGTAGAAATCTAGGAAAGAAAGCAAAATGTGAGAAAATGTCTAGAAAAATTGTGGAAAAGTTTGATTTGACAAGATAGAAAGAAGGAAACAAGATTACACTAATGTATTTGTTGTTTACTGGAATGACACCAAGCAGAAATAGATGTAAAGGAAGAGAAGATGTAAAGGTGCCAAGTGGGATAAAGGTTGGACAAGTTAGTTTGGGAAGAGAGATAACAGATTACCTGTTGGGAATCATAGAATGTGAGGGAAGCTTCCCAGCAGAGCTTCCCTTTCAATTTTTGCAATCTCTATCAATGTAAGGAGGAAGTACTGCTAGGTGGGGAAAGTATCTAGAAGTTCCAAAAAGCACAAAAATGCTTCACAGTTCTTTATATCTCCTGTCAGCAGAGACCCAGAGCTTGGGCCAAGCTTGACTTTCAAGTGGAGTTGAAGATCCCATGAAATACAGCTGTAGAGCAGGCAGGCAGAGTAAATATCTTCTTCATGAACTCAAAAAGCAAAGCAAAAATGTCTGGGTCAACAAGCTGACCATCTTCTGTGTCACAGCTCAAGGTAAAAATCTAGGCCTGAATACATGGGTACTGGTTGGCCAAGATATTTTTTTTTTAAATGAAGATACATTATTTGCTTATGATCTAATAGAAGAAGGAGCTGGTTTTGATTACTTAGAGCAATGTAAATTTACCACAGTGAAAATTTAACCAACATCAGAAAGAGTATTAAATAAAGTAACAATTTTAAAAGTGCCTTGTTGTAAGTGTGTAGATTATTTTATTGTGGGTTATTTCTGAAAGGTGAATTTTCAAAATCATGGCATTTAGTAATATTCAGAAAATATCTATGTTAGAAAAGAGTATTCAAGGAAAATCTTTGTGTGTGGAAGCAGCATGAGTATCAATTGAACTTTTATTTAATTGCTTAAAAAATATGGAACTGTTTTCTTGGAATGTACATAAAAGACATGAGACCCAAAAGCATATTCATGTCATTCCAGGAAATAGCACAATATGAGAAGGATGTACTGCAAGAAAGAACTTAAAATTCTACTAATATGTTTATGAAGAATGTTCTGTTAGGTTTTGCTTGTTCATTTTTTTATTAAGGTGTTTGTCATTCTTTGATGTATTTCTTTAAAAGCGGCATTATCTCTAAAATGTGAAGAGTACTGGAAATTACCTGTTCTACATGTTGATTTCTCAGAGTGCATTTCTCAGGCTTTCAAATGTGGTCACTGTAACTTTTCTCTTTTTCTCTTCTCAATACAGAAACATCAGCATTTTATTTACTACATCTATCTTTAAGCTAAATAACCATTCTTTGCCCCCTTCAGCCATCACAGAGATAGAAAGCAGTGCAAAGCACAGCAAGAGAATTGTCTTACATTTTAGGGCAGCATTGTTTGGTAGCTGTAAGTTTAGGGCATACAAGTTTTTGCTACTAAATATTGAAAAAAAGGGTGTTTTCTCAAATCACCTGCCTATAATTTCTTTAATTTCTTTAGAAATAAATTCATTTATCCATTTATCTGAACTACATCTTTATCTGACACAGTACTGCTTACCACCCAAGTCAAAAAGTTGCATCTCCTTTATCTTGATGGAAGAATGTTCTTTTCCTTTCTCTCCTCCTCCTGTGAGGAGGGGAGAAACATTAAAACCCTTGGAAAATTTTATTTTTGTTTAAACCCTGTACAGAGGCTCAGAACACCTCGGTTTTGTGGTGGTGACTCAATGCACAGTGATACTGAGAATTGTCTTCCTCCTACAGGGAGAAGAGCTCCACTGCTGATGTTGCCACCGCATAAATGGGTCCTTTAAATTCTGTAATTTTTCTTCTAATGATGTTGTAAGGGTAACTTCATCTTCTCTCTTCATTCCCCTCCTCATAAGAGTGAAAAACAGTGCTTTCAGAAAGAGTGTAGTTTTATTTATATTTCTTCTGGTAAAGTAGAACAACCTTGGTTTCAACAGAAACAATACATATTTTAGAGAATCATAAAATTGTTGGGGTTAAAAGGGATCATATGGATCATCCAGTCCCACCCCCTGCCATGTGCAGGGACACCTTCCACTATCCCTGGCTGCTCCAAGCCCCATCCAGCCTGGCCTTGGACACTGCCAGGAATCCAGGGGCAGACACAGCTTCTCTGGGGAAGCAGTGCCAGAGCCTTACTTCCTTCATGAGAAAGAATTTCTTCTTAGTATGTAATTTCTACACAGTCTCTGTCAGTTTAAAGTCATTACTCCTTATTCTTTTGCTACACATTTCTGTGAAAAGTCCCTCCACATCTTTATTTTAGCCCCATTAGGTACTGGAAGACCACCAGATTTCCCTGGAGTATCCTCTTCTCCTGGCTTAACAAGCCCAACCCTCTCAGCCCTTCTTGATGAGAGAGCTGATCCAGCCTTCTGCTCACCTTTTAGAAGTCACACTAATATTTGTATTTTTTGAATCAGACTAATAATTTTTCTTAGCTCTGACTGGAAGGCAGTGCCAGTCTGTGAGTCATGATCCTTTACCTCTTTCCATCTTATTTACTGGAAAAAATTATTCTGTCCTGCTCTTGCTTTCTGTGCAGTCTTACTGAAAATAATTATAAATGTCTGTTTTTTTTCTTTCTACCTGCTTGCCTACAAAGGAGAATAATACAGAATAACAGCTTCTCAAAGCCTGACCTCTGAACCAATGTTCAGGGAGATTAAGCAAAATGATTAGTAAAACCAGCACAGGTGACATTATGTCTCAGCATGTACGAGGGAGAAGAAACACTCTGGTATAAGCCCTAATCCTGGGTTTAGATGAATTTTAACAACCACTTCAAAACCTTGCCTAGACTTTCAAAACAACTCCTGTGTGATGAAAATTCTTACATGATGAGTGTCCCTGTATAATGCAGTCTCATTATGGTGGGGAGCAAGACTCTTCTTGAAAGACACAGAAGATTTTTATCAGGTTATTTCTTTGGTGGGTTGACCCTGGATGGACACTAGGTGCTCAACCAACCACTCCATCACTTCCTTGCTCATCTGGACAGAGAGGAGAAAGTACATTGGAAAAAAAAAATTAGTTAAGATAAAGGCAGTTTAATAAAACAGAAGCTGCATATGAAAGCAAAGGAAAAAAATTATTTATTCTCTGCTTCCTGTCAGCAGGGAATGTCCAGCCACTTCCCAGGATTCACTGTGCATGGCAGCTGCTCCAGAAGACAAATGCTGCAATAAGAGTAGAAACTTATTCTAAGAGAATAAACTTTTACTGCTGAGCTGACACCAAAGGGTCTGTTGGGCTGGCATTCCTGGCTGTGTCCTCTCCCAGGACCTTGCCCACCTCCAGCTTAGTGGTAGCGAGGGGATTTTGGAGAGATGTCACTGGGGCTGTGTCAGGTTCTCTGCTATTTTGCAGAAATTCCTTGAGCTAGCAAAGTCCTTTTCCAGGCCCGAGATGGAAGAAAAGAGCAGAAACTCTTCAGGTCTCGTTTTCAAGGTCATTTATTAGGTCTTAACTAAAACATTTTCTTTCTGACTTGCCAAGCTCCTTCCAGCAGGACAGTCAAAGGCCTTCTCCCCCCTCAGAGGCGGTGTTTATCTTTTATACTAAAAGTTACATACAGATTATTTACTAATTGTCTCCAATACCTATTCTCTATATTAGACAGTCAGTTTCTACTCTAAACCAATCAGTCATGTCCCCGTAACCAAGAAGATGGAGAGAAGAAGAAGAAGGAAGAAACCCAAAAGCCACGAGGTTCCTCCATCTTGGCAATACCCATCCCCTGTACCAAAACCCAAAAACTAATTTTACACTCTGTGACAAACTTATTATTACTCTATTTAAACTCTTGTGAATTGTAATTCTTTTTTTAAGAATGGCAATCATTCCCATGGGCTAAAATCCAAATCACAGATGTTCTGGGCTCTGTTCCAAGATTTCTGAGACCCTGCCAGGGTCCCTGATCCTCCAGGGCAGTCAGAGACAAGCCCTGGTTCCCACAGGGCTGTGCCAGTGCTGCTCAGAGCAGCCAAAGCAAAGGTGTGTCATCAACACCTTTCCAGTCACCAATGCACTGCACAGCACTGGGAGGTTGCTATGGGGGAAGTTAACTTTTGGTCTCAGATTGACCAAAGCAGCTTCTCAGCACTGGTGGAAAAACATGTGACTTATTTTCTTAGTTCTAATGGAGTTCCTTGGCCCGCTGTCCATGAATCTTTGAAATACTTCTCTAAGAGCTGCTCAAAAGATGGAAAGAACAGACAATATTTTGTTTATTCTCATGTGGTCTGTGCCACCCTGAGAATATTTGAGGATTGAGAAACCTTCATAAAAATTTGATGTACACTTCTTTAATTCATTAGACTCTAGCCATGTAGATGAATTATATCTGTAGTTAATGATTTGAAACTTTCTGGTTTCATGACATTTTTTAAGAAGTGAGATATTTTTTCAGGTTATTCGTGGTTGATAGGCAATGTAACCCTGTGAATCATAGGCAATTTAGCTATGATGCAAATTTCTTTTTATTTAAGAGATTTCCTTATGTTTCTGTACATACAGAATCAAAATCTTTTCTCTTAAAATAGTTTGCAATTTAGTTTGCAGTATTTGGCAATTCGATCTTAAAATTCACATTTAGCATTTACCAGAATGGTTTGGTGCTTTAATTCCCTAAATCTGAGACTCAAATTCCTATACATAATTAAAGTTTTAGCATTCACAAGACAGCGTGAGTGAAAACAGAGAAGTAGTTAGGTATAATTTTCTGATTCTGATTACATTAAGAAACCTGACCAACCGTACCCCTGTGCCACATCTGCTCCACACATAGATGTATAAACCTATCAGGACTTCTAAAATGAGAGACAGGTTCCAAAGGGTTGTTTAGAAACCACAGTATGAATTCATAGATTGCAAGGAATCAATCTGTGATGCATTTACTTTGGTTCCAAACGAGACTCTGGATACGGGCTCTGCTGTGAAATTATTCCTGTCACCAGATGCTGTTTGTCTGCTTCTGTGCTCTAATTGCTATCAATAATTAAACATAGGTCTCTGATTCATATGCACAGAGGCAGAGATTCTTAAATTAAACATTTTAAAGTCATTATAGTACATTTTATATGTTCAGCTAAACACTGCACTCAGGCTGATTATGGTTAAATACACTGATACTAAATTACATATTGATTCCATAAATATCAACGGATACTCAGAACAAATAAGATTCCTAGAAAAATAGAAGGAATGTTTTAATTTCAGATGACTAACTGATAGTAGCTTATATTCATTTATATATGATATATTATGTTGCACACTGAGCAAAAAGATGGTATCTCCCAGCTGACCTGCAGAAAACACAAAATAATTTTCATCTCTTTGGAAAACACCAAATGAAAACAATGGGATACACCCAAGTTTGTGTGAAAAACACTTAAAAATCCAAGTTTGAAGGCAAGTAAAATTTATACTTGTTCACCAGTCTGTGGCAAGCATGATGTTTTCCAAAACTGTGTCCCCAAGATAATTCTCACTCCCTTTAAATAGAATACAGTCTTCAAGAAGCCTGGAGGGAAA
>VZTB01015591.1:11672-36517 GCA_013397245.1 Thryothorus ludovicianus | reverse complement strand
CAGCGGCTCCAGCCCCGCGGGCATCGCTCGCCACCATCATGGCTCCGATAGCCGACAGCCGCCAGCAGTTCGGTAAGCGCGTCCCGGGTCCCCGCACCCAGGGCCGGGCGATGCTCCCCTCCCCTCCCCGGGAGAACAGCAGCCTCTGCTGAGCCTCCCGCTGCCTCCCAGCACGCAGCTTGTTGGGAGGGACCTGGTTTTCTACCCAGTTCTCTTCAGGTCTCAGAAGTTGTGTGAATTTGCTTTCTTTCCCTAATCTCTCTTCCTTCTTCTCTCCCCGTTCCCCCTCCCTGGTAAACTACCGGAAGAGACAGAGATTTTTGTAGGTGCGGTTTTGGATGAGAGAGGTTTGGGGTTGTTTTCTGTGTCTCTGTTTAAGTAATGTGCATCAAGAGTTAGATGATGTAAATTCATCTCGTGCCACAGAGAAAATCTTTGTTCAAGTCATTCTTGGAGTAATTGTCATTCCTTTTATTCTTATTGTAGGTCAATCCTTAGTTAAAGTGAAAGAACATTTCTAGGAAGATAAAAACAGGATTTCAGTGTTTTTAGCTGAGCAGCTTTATCTTAACCAACAGGGTTTCATTGAGAATAACAACGATGACAATGAACTTTTCAGATTTGTCATTTCTAGACATTGGATGTAGTGTGGTACCAGAAGTTTCAGAAACAGTCATGTATGTGCACTTATAAAATGCAGACATAAGTTGCTTTAGCCAGAAAAGCGGTAAGAGGGGACGTTTCTGAACTCTGCTTTACAAATATTGACTCTAGCCTACATTATGCTTGCTTTAGCAGTGGTTTGATTCAAGGATCATTCCACTGACTTAGTGAAGAGATTTGTATCACATAACTGGAATAATAACTTCTCCCAGAATCAGTAGGTGATGTTTTCTATTCATGCTCTGCCTTGAATGTCAACCAATTGATTATGACAAAAGCAAGAAATTCATGTTGCGACACAATTAGTTATAACTATAAAACCATTTTAGTTACCATTTCATCTTCTTTCCTATTCCATCCACTTGAGGTTTCTAACCACACTTATGACATCATGCTTGTCTAATTACTTATTTAAGAAAGATAATCAATATTTTAAACATCAAATTGGTTCTACCGCTACTTTCAGTAGCTGCAGAATTAAAGTAGAACATAATATCCATGACTATAAAAAGTCTATTATCTCATAAGAAAGTATTGTTTATATAATAACTATTCTTAGAAGATATTAAAGTATTCTGATTAGTTTTCAATTACTTTTAGCTTTCTATTTTTAAGCCATGTATATTTAAATTTCTACAGCTCTGGGAATTCTTGAAACTGAAAACCACGTGCTTAAGTTAGGAAAAATACTTTTTGGTTATGTATATGATTTTCAGTAATTTCATTAAGTTCTTGCAATTAAGTACATAGACTAGTACAGCTTGTAGGCGTCAGGAAAGTGTTGTCATAAAAAATTAATAGCCAGGCCTGATCCTTCCTGTGCTGGAACATTATGTCCTACTTTGCTCTGATAGTATTGTTGTGGATTTTTTTTTCTGATTCATCCCATTAAAAACCAAAGTTGTATTGGAAGCACATTTATGTGCCTAGCTTTTGTCTGGATGAAGCTTTAGTAATACAGGGGAATAGTTTTCTTTTACTCTTTCAGAAGGACCAGAGAGAAAGAGAACTGTTACATAATTGCCTTTATGCATAAACAATGTCATGACATTAATATTCTCTTGGACATCCACGGTTGCAGGGAATAAAGATTAAGCGCTGATTGTTACATTGTGGGAGGTTTAAACTCACTTAGTAATGTTACTTATGGGCAAAATTGGATTTCTAATTAGTTGTGCTCATTTACCCTCTGATGCATGCTTTGAAGGGCTAATGATACTCCATATGTAAATAATATATCCACATGGCAATGGAGTTTATAACACTTGCTCAAGTTTGTCTTTTCAGTATAAGTGTAGGATGCACATTAAAAAAGTAGAGAGTTATGTTTTAATTTATTTTTTTTTTACATACTCCTAAGAAGTATTGATCCTTTCTGTAAACTCCCCATAAGCTTTGCTTCAATGTCTTTAATGTAAAGCTTAGTGGTTTTCAACTTTAACTCACACATGCTCCCTAATGTCATAACCATCTGGAAAAGACACTTGCTACATAATTATTCAAAGTTTTCTTGATGGACTTTCTCCTGCAAAGTATTGAAAATCCCAGTGAAAATCTTGAGTGCTATAACCTCCAATTAAACTCATTTCTTTCAAGAGATACCTCCAGGCAATTATGGGATCAGACCATAAAAAAATAGCTAATTTAGTGTACAAAGTATTATAGGAAACACTAAGGAAAGCAGATGATGTATCTATAAGTAATGTATGTTTCAGAGTGTATTTCAGCTAACCAGCAAATCTCTGTAAACCCAAAGCTGAAATCAGTTGAGAGCTGGTAGTATTTACAGACATATAAGCTCAGAAACTACACACAGGGGGTTGAGACAGTAGGGAAATTATGAACAGTGATTATTATTAGGATGGGAATAGTATTTTCCTCTCTTAACTCTCTGAGTATGGAAAAATACTAGCATAAAAAGGGTGCCTTTGAGTGGGACTGCACAGTGGTGCCTGCAGGTGGCGAGAAATGTGTACAATGCAAAGCACTTCCAGTCTGCCGATCCTGCTGATATCACCATCCCATAGCAGTTTGTTTTACTAAATGATTGCTTTATTATACATCGTGCAGGATTCAAGGTACTGCTGCTTATGTGCTTGTTGCTATTTATTTGATTTTCAGATGAAATTCCTACAGTGGTTGGGATCTTTAGTGCATTTGGCCTTGTCTTCTCTGTCTCCCTCTTTGCTTGGATCTGCTGCCAACGCAAATCTTCCAAGTCCAATAAGACCCCTCCATACAAGTTTGTCCATGTTCTGAAGGGGGTTGATATATACCCTGAGAATCTCAACAGCAAGAAGAAGTTTGGAGCAGATGATAAAAGTGAAGCAAAGAACAAATCAACAACGCCAAAGAATTCTCTCCATCTTGACTTGGAGAAGAGAGATCTAAATGGCAATTTCCCCAAAACAACCACAAAAATGCAGGGCTCTCCAGATCTCGAAAATTCATCTCCTAAGCACTTTTCAGAAAGGAAGAAAGATTCAGTATCCCCTGATAGCTTAAAATCCATCACTTCCCTGTCATCAGAAGATAAACAAGACAAGCTAGGAACTCTCTTTTTCTCCTTAGAGTACAACTTTGAGAAAAAAGCATTTGTAGTGAACATCAAAGAAGCTCGTGGGCTGCCAGCAATGGATGAACAGTCAATGACATCTGATCCCTACATCAAAATGACAATCCTGCCTGAGAAAAAGCACAAGGTGAAAACCAGAGTGCTGAGAAAAACCTTAGATCCAGCTTTTGACGAGACTTTCACGTTCTATGGGATCCCCTACAGCCAAATTCAAGACCTAACACTTCACTTCATGGTCTTGAGCTTTGACAGATTTTCCAGAGATGATGTCATTGGAGAAGTCCTCATCCCCCTTGCTGGAATTGAACTCTCAGAAGGAAGGCTGCTAATGGACAGAGAGATCATCAAAAGAAATGTTAGGGTAACATCTTTTTTATTCAAAGTTTGAAAATGTTGAGGTAGGGTTAGCTATGATTCTTGCATAATGCTGCTGCCATCTTGGAAAGAAAAGCTAAAAAGTTCACTATGCAATTCCTGAGATGTTTTCCAAATGGCAGTGTGAAAAAAAACATTACACATGCAACATAAATGCAATAAAAAAAAATAAATTACAACAAACATGTTGAAAGGAATTCCTAATGACCTAATTTCTCATTCTTCTGGTCCAGCAGGTTTGAGTGGACCCATTCCAGTTAGCTCAAGCAGACTCAACCCCCACTGATTTGCTTTTAATTGCTTTTAAATGAAAGAATAAAAATATTCATGTATTATTCCCTTTCTCCTCTGTCCCCTTTTATATTTGACACCATTCTCTCTTAAATCTTACTGAAGTCAATGGAAATGTCAACTGCATGGGTTGTGTACCACATTCTTAAGGAATGTAGGTAGTCTTTAGTGAGGGAAGTGGGACCTGCTAGAGACCATATTGTTGATGTTGTAGCATGTTCTTGCACACTGGTGCTGTCACCACCCTGTCTCTCACGAATTGTGATACAGGCTGCAGCTTTACTAAAGGGAGTAAGGGTGAAGCCATAGACTAGCTGGAGTTACCAGCAAAGCTTTCTGACTTCACTGGGACAAAAATATTTCACACTGTGTGGTCTCAGTTCAGAATGTGAGGGTCATTTACAAGCATCCCAGCTGAACCACAGAAATGCAAAGGCATCACACACACACACACACACACATCTCTTAAATCTCTGCTAGGGAAGTGGAATGTGTATTGATGTTCAACATGATTGGTTTCAAATGACAAGTATACTGCCAAATAAAATAAATGTCTACTAGACAACATACCTATAGCTAATGCCATTATATGGCAGTTCTATTACTATATGGCAACAAATATAAGTATGACACTGATCTTTTGTTGATAACTTATTGGATTTTCTGATATATAAGGTACTATCTTCCCTTGTTTCCCTTGCCTTCCTTTTCCCTTTGAAATAAACTACTCCTGCAAATTCAAATCAAATAATCATAGATAAAATCTTTGATCTCACCTTTATTTCATGCATATTATATTGCTTTAGAGGGTGTCAGGGGATGAGATTTCCCTGACAGTTTGAATCCTTACTGTTTAAAATACATTACCCAACATTTTTTTCTTTATTTATACTAGATTTTTTCTCCCCAATACATTTTTACAGAATTTTGCTTTGCTTAGGATAATTTTATTTTAACTGGGATTTTTTTTTTTTTCTGAGCATTTCATCTCTGCTCTCCAAAGATAGTGACGTCATGTCAACCTATATTGTCCATTTGGTTTTTATTTTTGTTCTTTCTGGTAACCAATCATAGGAAAAGTTATATAATTAATATTGAGGGAAATTGTATTCATTGTGCAAATCAGTATAGGTCCATAAGTGATGTCCTTTTACACAATTTTTGAACATACTCTTCTGTGGCATTTCATAAACCGTTTTAATTCTGGTTTAAAGCTTGGTCAATATAATTGCTTATAAATGGTTTTATTCCTTTTTTTTTTTTTTCCTTTAATCTCCTCAGAAATCATCTGGTCGTGGAGAATTACTGGTCTCTCTCTGTTATCAATCTACAACAAACACACTCACTGTCGTTGTTCTAAAAGCCAGGCATCTACCTAAATCTGATGTGTCAGGATTATCAGGTAATGGTTTTAATAATGAATATGCCTTAAGAATATGAAATAGGATGACAAAATACAGCTGAAATGTGCCATTTCAAAGACTAAAAATATTCCATAAATGTATAAATGATGTTTCTATTATTTACAGCCTATTCATTTTTAGTAATATCTAGGTCAATGTTTTATTCCAGGATGTGTATTTTACAAATTTGTTCTTCAATCACATCAAAAAAGGTGACATCTGTTAGCAGTGGAAACCAATGAGTTTTATGATTGTCTTGAGCAGAACCCATCTGCCATAAGCGTGGGATGTTGTTTGCAGATACCAAAAGCTTTTATTTATGACAAAAAATGAGTTTATTTGGAGAAGATCAGTATTGAGTGAGATCATCATATGATTTGTCTCTTACCTCTGTGTTGAATTTGGCCATTGAACATGAATATTTTTTTGGCAAGGTGAAAAGGTGAGCTGTGCCAGTGCTGGGAGGAGGTTGCATCATGACACACATGCTTTATCATGAGACAAACTTGGGGTGCACTAAGAAGCATCATTTTTTTTTCCCCTCTTCTCCTTTTCTGTTGCCATTTCTCATTCAGTGGAACCTCTTCTGAAGTCAATTCTAGAATTGCACATAGAAGACACATTAAGCATAACAACAGCATAAAATTTAATGTCCTATATATAAGACTGCCACACAAAAACAACAGTATAGAAAAAAGGGTTGTAATACCACATCTGCTGCTGCTTATTTATGGAACTTATAGTCTTTCATTTCACTCAATATTATGAAAGAAGCCGAAGAGGAAGTAGTTTTGGGAAACATTGAATAATTATCACTGCAGCCAATAACAGAGTTTTTCTCACACTGTAATTTACCTGGAAAGTTAGCCCATCCCAAATCCAATGCAGAAAAGTTATAGGTAACTCTCATAAAATCTTCCTTTTGATCTAAATCATATTGGCATATCAGAAGGAGAAAGTATGTATATGGAACCCAAAAATTTACTTGACTAAAAGAGAGGATAGGTACTTTTAGAAATCAACCCCAAAGTCACAGGAGTTAGTGGTGGTTTCATGACAGCCTGCTGGTCTCAACAGACCTGCTTGATGTTTACTCAGATGGAAAAATAACTCAGTATAAAAAGCTCTCCTTGTCACAGCATCCACCTGGACCCTATGGAACACCCATTGTTTACTGCACCTCTTACAATAAGGCCATAACATTTGTTTGCTTTTCCTGCATCTCCTGGGAGAGCCTTTCTAGCAATAATGGGAATGCAGTATTTCTGCAGGCAGCCATGTTGCACCTGGACACACACTACATTTAAACAGTTTTTCATTATTTTCTCTTCATCAGTAAGGTCAGGTGCAATAGATTTTTGGATGTCAGGAACATAATGCACTCAGGACAGTTATAATTTCCTTTGTGACATTCCCCTCACCCCAGCATTCCAGGAGGAGTGTGGTGTTTCTATGGGATAAAATAGGCAATTCCACCATTTAATCTCCTCTAGAAGAGGGGAATTTTTTATACTGAGAATCTTTTCCATTTTCATATCTCTTTGATTTCCTTGGTCACTGGTTATGAGTGAGCTTTATTAGCCTAATAAAATCAAGTGAAACTCTCTAGCCTTATCTAGTAGCTGGTCGAAGGTAATGGAAAACTTCCTCTAAAGAGAAACAGAAACCAGTATGAATCCACTGGTTGATATTCATTTCAATATTATGCTTGTATGGCATGCAGTAATTTCAAAGCCAATGAGTGTTTTCATTAATCCCAGTTTTTGAAATGTTTAATATGGTAGTAGAATATGAAATTCAAGAGATACTATATTACACCCCACTTCTGGTAGACTATTGTCAGTTCAAGGAAAAACATAACTTTTACTCATCCAGCCATTTAAGTCTGATAACTGTGACATAAAATGTATAAATGCTGTTCAGTTTTAGCACTACATCTCTTAAAAAAGTATTCAGGTATTCTTGATGATTAACTTGGCTAATTGTGTAGATAAAATATCATTTTTGACTGAGTTCAGTAAAGAAGATTTTGTACTATATCACTGCACCATGAGAACTTGGAAATGGGCCCATAATTTCATGAAATAAATGCCAAGGTAATTAAAATGGCTGATTTTTAAAATGTCTCCTCTGAAAGAATAAATATGGCCATTATTGAAGACAATAACAAGGAACCTCACAACAATTAAATGATTATGATGAATGCAAACACTCAAAGCTGGTTGGCAGCTAAAAATATGGACATTTTCCCTTCCCATATTCAACAATAGTACAGCACAAGTATAAAGACAGATACACATGCTAATAGCAAACATACCCTTGCATTTAAAGTTTAGTGTCAAGTTTGTTCAAAAACAATTGGTGGCCTCAATTTAATCAGGTTAATTGACTTCAGTAGTACCCCAGGAGAAATATCACACCCATTCTCTCAGCCAAGGTTTATTCACTCCTTTCTGAAGATTTTCTTTTCATGAGTTTGCTTAGTGCTGATGATTATAATCCAGCATGATGATTAAAATGTGAACATTTCTGTCACACATAAATATGTAATAGTACATATTTTTTAGAGACCTTAAGAATTTTGTGCAATTTCAGACCATCTTTGAATGTAGTAGAGGTGTTGTTGGTTTAATGGGCTGCAGGACCAGATTCATCTCATACAGGAAATAACTGCATTTAATCACAGTCAAAACTTCACTGCTTGCCTTGAACACTATTTTGGTAACCATAAAGAAAAATGAAAGGCGCTAATTCAAATGTAAAGAAAAAATTAATAAATTGGATTAGATGAATCATCTTTAATAACTTGAAACTACTACTCACTGTGATGTAATTATACTGGATAATTACAGAATTTACCATAAACTAGATGAAAGAATTTCTAAACACTGTTCAATAGCTGATTTGTGCTCTTTCTTTTCATTGCAGACCCTTATGTCAAAGTGAACCTGTACCATGCCAAGAAAAGAATTTCTAAAAAGAAAACTCACGTGAAGAAGTGTACTCCTAATGCAGTGTTCAATGAATTGTTTGTCTTTGACATTCCTTGTGAGGGCCTTGATGATATCAGCATTGAATTTCTGGTTTTAGATTCAGATAGGGGGTCAAGGAATGAGGTCATTGGCCGGTTAACCTTGGGATCTTCAGCAGAAGGAACAGGTGGAGAGCATTGGAAAGAAATTTGTGAATATCCTAGGAGACAAATTGCCAAATGGCATATGTTATGTGATGGTTAGCAGCTTAGAGAGTGGTTGGATCTTAAAATACCTTATATATATTTCCATAGGCAAGGAGCATATTTTTTTTCTTTGTGATGTATAATTACAAGCTTTTAACTACAAAACTCTTTTTTTGGTTATTTTGTTGGTTTTTTTTTTGTTTTTTCCAAGAGAGGCAGGGGATTTGAAATAAAATTGGATTGAATTATCAGAACAGAAGGTAACTTAATTTTCACAGTAAATAACAGAATTTCTATTTCATTAAACTTTAACATAATTATTTCAGATTTATATTCTTCTAGAGTTTAAGTGGCCTGTGAATTCTGAAGCACTGTAAACCTCAAGAACAAGCTATATTTTAAAAGAATCCCTTATTAGTGACTCATATATAGAAGAAGATAAACTTACTACATTATATCCAAACAAAACCCTGCCTGTGGCTTCTTATGGAAGGGGATGGATCTATAAAAGCCATGGGGATTGAGGTTCAGTGGGGGGGAGGGAACTCCTTTTACCCCTCCACCAAAAACCTTCTTCTATGAAAATTTAATCATTATTTGTAAGTTTTAGTTACCTAAACTTTGATCATCCCAAAGAATGAACATTTCCAGCATTTTGCTTTGTATATCACATTGTGTAAAGTTATTTTTTTTAAGTGTCGAAATATTATATAATTACTTACACTTGGATTTTTAAGTAAGTTTATATATATAATTTGTTTTATTACAGTGACCAAGCTAGATACATACTTCAAGCTAATGATCAAGTTACATACTCTTTTTTTTGTTAAAAGGGCTCCTTTACGGGTGACTGTACATGTTACAGTATAGATAGAATTTGGGGTTAGATATGGCTTGCATTTTTTTCGTCTAGGTAGGTTTACACTTTAAACATTTCAAGCCATATAAAAGAATTTCTGTTGAGATGAGGTAACATACAGGATATTAAAATCAATTACTTTTCACCAATTATATATTAACTATTCACTAGTATTAAAAAAAGTTGAGGGTTTTGGGTTGGTTTTTTTTTTGTAGCTTCAATAAAGAATTANCAAATCCACATTATAATTTCTCCAATATTGTGTAGACAAAGTACTTGGAAAGTACTTTGGTTATATGAATTATTGTACATTACTGACTGTACTGAAAATGGTGGTGGTAAAGGGAGAATAACATCCTGATTTCATGTCAGTGTGACACGTCTTGTTAAACTTAAATTGTGTCAGGCTGAGGAAATATCAAGTGTAACAATAACAAGTGTACAAATAAAACATTTAGACCTGTGAAATTTAGTCTTGGTCACACCAGATAGGCTTTTAGGCTGTGAGAACTATAGCACAACTATTAGCAGATTATTTCCTAAAGTTTGTGCACTAACTTCTGAAACAGAATTGTTTGCAAGTATTAGTCCTACTTCATTTTCAAATACAATATATATATAAAGAAGAAGATAGCAATGTTAGTTGTTGACATAAGAAGGGTTAAAAAAGTGGAAAACCATTTTCAGTATTTTTTGCATATGTCATTTGTCATGTGTAATCCCATTGAAGTGAGACTACTTGGGAATTAAGGTACTGCTCATTGTGAGTAAAGGTAGCAAAATGGGCATGCCAGGTCAGAACAAACCAAACATACATTGAATGTCAATCTACTTTCATTAAACAACAGACCTAGGTCCTACTTAAAACTGTTGGGGATTTGTTGTCTACTTTACCTGTTCTCATATGGCCAAATTATGTTTGCAGGAAAGGACACTGAAATATGAAATATGCAAGTAGACAAATAGTACTGGAAGAATTCCATTGAGGCTCTTCCAGGTTTTGTGTCAGTATTTTCTCCAGTTTTTGAGAATGTGTTTGATACAACAGTGTTTATAGATTTCTGTAAAAATACATTTTCAAAATAACATAAACATGCTTTTTATGATAATGCTAAATGTAAAAATATTGCGTATTGTATGTATAAAGGAGAGGAATCTTTTTTTATTATTACTTTAGAAAGCTGATTAACTGCTTAAGGGCTAGAGTTTGCCAGCTGCAGTCAAGCAGAGCTAATCCAAAGCCACCAAATGGAAGGAAAGATGCCCACAGTCTTCAGTGGGGTTTGAAGTGCAATCACAGAGCAAAACTCTTCTGAATCAACCCAGAAATGTCACTGGGACCATGGATATGGGGAAATGTTGTTTTGTCCAGTGGAGACTGGGAGAGTTTGGGTCAGTATAACACAATCAGAGTTATTACCATTTCTGAAAAGGAAAGAACTGAGCTGGAAGTGATTGCATCAAAAGGAGTCGGGCATCTTGTGATTAGAAAAGCTGGAGGTCTTTGTATGCTGGCCCATAAGTAGTTCATTATCTCTAAAAATCAGATGACAGGCATCATCTGTCTCCAATGAACACAAAATATAACATTAGGGGATAACAATTCATCTTTTTGAATTAATGCTGGGCTGTGATGATCATCTTTCATTTTGCATCCAACAAGTCGTCACCAATTTTTTATTTTTTTTGTTTTAGTTTTTATAGCAGCTTGAAGGTCAATATTTCTACCAGTTAAATGATAGTCTTTGTTGGGGGTAGGGGGGTTGGAATGGAAAAGGGAAGTAATGACATTTTTTATTAAATCTAAAAAATCTTGTAAATAGAAGTTGGTTTGGTTTTTTTATTATTTATTCATTTGAAGAAATTCTTAGTTTAGAAAGTTGAGTAAAGACGACTTGTAACACATTTTAAACCAGAAAGAGGCAGGAGAGCGAATGTAGGCCTGTACTGAGGTGAGAAATTCTGCTGTTTTATAAAGTATTCAATTCTCATTGTGAATATCTTGAACTCTGTTAAGGATACTGTACTGTATTAAACATGTAAAAATAAAAAAAAAGATGTTTGTCTAAGTAGCTTACAAAAATAATAACTCCTTGAAAGGGAGACTATCCATGTCTGGAGATCTGTCGTAACTAAATACCTGATTCGTTATGGTGTTGTAACTTAATAGAAGCTATTCAAGAGGAAGCATGGTGTATGAGATTTTGTAAGTTATTTGTGCTGGTTCTGTATGTTGTGCCATGTGTGTAAGACAAGAATAAACTGCTGCTTTTGTTCATCCCATCCCAAAATAATTACACCATCTATGTATTTTTTTTCCCCCAAAGATTTATGCTATTGTTTGTACTCATAGTCTACTCTCTTATTCTTCTATCAGAATGCATTTGACTTGCAAAGTCTTCCTCTTCTCACAGAGGTGGATTATATTTGCTTTGCCAAATATTACCCAGGCATATCATGGGTTCTTTATTCCCTGCTGCTTGCTGAATATTAGTCCTGAATTGTACTCTACACTCAGGCTAGAACTTGGAACATGGCCCATGACAGAAGGTATGAGTCTTATAGGGACAAATGTACAGCTGCAAACAAGAATGAATTCTAATATATTAGGTGGAAGAAGCAAAATTAAAGTCAAATTATCCTACTGTCATTCTAGTTCTTTACAGAAGCAAAATATTTACCCTGGCCAATCATGCTGGGCCACTTCCTCATAGTCAAGGAAGTTGTGTCAGGCTCCAGCTTGTCAGGTGAGTTTGGAAGTTGAGGTAGAGAAAACATTAATTCAAGTGCTATTCACAAATACAAACTTTTCTGTTGTGCTCCCTAAGATTATTGGAGTAACTAGCACAGAAACACAGCCAGGGAAGGAAGCAGGAAGCTGCAGCTGGGATACACACTGCCATTTAATTACTCCAATTTTGAGCTCCAGACCCTGGAAGGGATCCCTGATCCTTGTCACAGAAATCAGTTACAGGATTCACTAGCCAGATGTATAAAATAAAATATCTTCCACAGTTATAAGCTGGTATATCCTCTCTGACAAATCTCCTGTCCTCAGGAGAAAGGTATCAAGTGTGAGACTGCTCTAGTCCATCCCATGCAGTCACTTTTTTCCTCTCCCTTGCATTGTACAGTTCTCCTCAAACAATGGTGGTTCACAAGGTTCACATTCCAGACCTGCTTCTTCAGGATAGAGGACAAGAATGTCTTTAGGTTTTCCAAATACAAAGCAGGTGAGCCTCAGGGGGAGTCTCAATGATAATGTTCTGATTGTTATTTGCATCTCAAATTGCAGCAACAGATCACAGAGGGAGCCCTTGCATGTCCTCCTTGTTACAGGACAAATCCCTGAGGTCTAACACTATTCTGTAAGCCCATTTTATTTTATAGTGTCATGGATAAAAACATGCTTAACACATGGTAAAAATACATAACCACAGATGGCCATACACAACACTTTTTTTTCTCCCCTAAAACAAGATTCAAATATAGTCTTTGAAAGCTGCTACTTTTTCATCTACTCTCTCCTTCATGATGTCTTATGGAGGCACTGAACAACTCACAGCACTCTTGTGGCTGCTAAAACTGGCCTTGACACTTATTTGCTTTGCTGATAGTGACTCCTGAACAATTACCTAAATTCAAAAAGTCCTACACAGTTCTCACAGGCTTTTTTTCATATTTTTAACCCTCCACAACTGAACAACTGTTGTAACACAACTTTGGTCTGGAAGCAGCACTGTCATACTGTTTATAGTTGCAGCATGAAAGAAGTTTATAGTTAGGTAGAATCAAAGGATCAAAACCAGTAAGAAGGGGAATGAAAGAAGTTAAAGGCTTTGCTAGGTTTTTACTATGCCTGCATTGTTATGCCAGTTTTGCCGTTGTGTGCTTCTTTACACAACCAGAGAACATTCTGCAGTCACAAGCATGATTGCACCACCAGCAACAAAACTGAAAGCTCTGTCTTGATTCTGCTTGAGCCCTTCAGTCTCAGCTGCAGCAGCAGACATCACCTAGGCCCCCAACACCTCACCCCTACCCCCAGTGCTCTGCAATCACCTTTGACATGCTCTGAACAAACCCTGGCAGTACTGTTCATGCCCAGATGGAAGAGCTGCAGTACTCCAAGGGCTGGGAAAGCTTTGGCAAGAACTCGGGTCCTAGTCTCATTACAAGGACCAGACTTCTCAAGACATCACCAGGGCAGATTGCCAGATTGGTCATCCCTCCTCATGTGGATGCTGTCTCCAGTATCTCTCACCCTCATTTCCTCTGTGAACATACAGGGCCTGTTGCTCCAGACTGAGGCTTCCTCCTGTGTCCCACCCCTGGACACTGAAAATCTCACCAGTTTCTGGCATGTGCCACTGCCCACCCTCACTATTCACTCCTCTTGAAGCTGCAGCAGCCCCAGCCTTGCTACTCCCACATATTTTAAAGTTTCTGTAATTGCGTAACTGCTTCTCTTTTAAAAAGCAGCATGTCATTCACCCTGAAGATCCTGTGGGATTTCTTGCTGTGAATCTTTCTGACAGCAACATGCTCTTAGGTCAGTAAAGAACAGGTTGGTCTGACTGGAAAACACTCAGCCTCCTCTCATCCTGACAAAGGAAATTCCAGTCATTACTGAATCTTTGTCTTTGGACAGTCTCTCAAGAAGGTTTTTTATAGGAAACTCAGGTGTAAGAAGGCAGGAGGTTTTGCATTTTTGTGGATGTTGTGGCATGGGATTTGGGTTTGAGTGAAACATGCAGAAATGCTGTGTCCCACTGGGTGACAGGTAAGTGCTGTGCTACTGAAAGCAGCTTCACTGGGGCCGTGCTTGCACACAGGGCTGAGGTAACAGTCACATGCAGGAGTTCTGAGTCATAGCATTTTGGATTGTGACTTAAACCAGAATAGATTGCTTGCAATATAAGTTAATGTTGCAAAAAGTCCCTGTCTTCCTTCCACGTAAGAAATACTGTGTTATGAAAGACTCTACATCTAAAAAGAGAAAAAAAACCCAAAACCCCATAAAACAAAAACCAAGAAAAAGAGGCACAAAATCAAAGACATAAAATTCAAAATGCACAAAAAACCCACATTAAGACTATTTTCTTTAGAAATTGCAGGTGAAAAAGTACCATTGTAAAACAATATCATGATTCTTACAGTTCTTTCTTCTAACCAGATAAGGGTGCTGTATGGTGACTGTGATATTTAATATAGTCTTGAATACAACCTCAGGGATAACCATGAATTTTCTCTGACAGATGCTGTAAATATTTTACATGGCTCAGAAAACACAACTGTTTTTATGGAAACAAGTAAGAAGTATTTCACAGTATCACTTGCCATATTGATTGCATCTCCATAATACCCTCTCAATGAAATAGCCTTTAGGATTGTGTGAATGAAAGTTTCTAGTTGAAGAGGGAAACCTCTTCATGCTTGCATCTGAAGTGCTTCTGTACATTGATTTGTGGGGCAAATAAACAATATTCTGGCCTCAATTTTCCTTTCAGTATTTTATCCCTTTCATGGGATAAAGCTTAGCAATATCAATAGCAGATACTAACTTCAAGACTTTTGTTATGAATTATTTTTTTTGCTGTTCTCCAGGGTTATAATGCTGATCTGAGGACTACATTTTCTTGAGACAAATCCCTCAGATCTGTATGCTGCAATGGATATATATGGAGAAAAAAGTTGATCTGAATCACAAAAAGGTGTGTAACAATAGAAAATTAACCCAGGCTAGAATCAGAAGTTATGCTAAACAACAATAAAAAGTACAGATAAATAAATCAGTTTGAAGTGCAAATTATTAAAATGCTGTCAGCAGAGGAGATAGAAGTCTGATACTTTTACAGAACAAGCAAAACCAGGCTGTTGGCCCCTGATACACATTTATAAGTCCTGTGAATGGAAGATGAGGAAGCTGGGAAGGGGCTCAGGCTGGAGCAAAGATGGCTCAGGGGGGCCCTTGTGGCTCTGCACAGCTCCTGCCAGGAGGGGACAGCCGGGGGGAAAGGGCTCTGGAACAGGGAACAGGGACAGGAGGAGAGGGAACGGCCTCAGGCAGGGATAGGGGAGGCTCAGGTTGGACATCAGGAGGAATTTCCTCACAGAAAAAGTTTTTAAGCATTGGAAGGGGTTGCCCAGGGGGATGGTGGAGTCACCACCCCTTGGAGGTGTTCAATAACTGGAAGTGGCAATCAGTGCTTTGGTCTGGGTAACAAGGTGGGGATCAGTCACAGGTTGAACACAATGGTCTTGGAGATCTTTTCCTACCTAAGTGATTCTGTAATTCTATGATTCTGTGATTTTTTTCACCTTATTCACTCAGTGAAAACAGCATACTCTTATTCTAGTCTGCTTTGATACACACTATATTCACTGTGTTTGGTTGGTGTTGCCTTTTCTTTGAACAAAGGCTGCAGATGTTGTGTATTGCACTTTTTTATTTGTACAAAAATTGCCTAAGGATCTGTCAGGGTTTCACTGTTAGGAAGTGCTGGGCCAAGGTTGGTGCTGTCAGGTCTGGACTGATATAATGACCTGGCTGTCTCAGGTGTTCCTCTAGCATCCAGGAACAGCCTTTTTCTTTCATTCCTTGTTAGGAGACTCAAAGAGGGAAATTTTGACCAGGGGTGTGTTCAGAACAAAAGGTTTGGTTTACTGCTCTGCTCCAGGCTTTTTGAATCACTGCATCACTTTCTACTTTTTTTAGTAGCTACCAAAAATGCCTTAGTCTTGCTGTCCTGATACTTGCTTTTCATAGGTGTGAACTGATCAAGAGCAGCCCTGCCAAGAAGGACTTGGGGTGCTGGTGGATGAGGGGATGGATCTGTTCTAGCCATGTCCACCCACAGCCCAAAAATTCGTATCCCATTCTGCAACCAGAGCACCGTGGGCAGCAGGTTGAGTGAGGTGATTCTGTCCCTCTGCTTTCATGAGACCCCACCTTGAATGCTGCATCCACCCCTGGGGTTCTCAGCACAAAAAAGACATTGATCTGTTGGATTGAGTCCAGAGAAATGAGTCCAGTCAGGATGATCAGAGAGGTGGAACACCTTTACTATGAGGAAAGGCTGAGAAAAATTAGATTGTTCAGGCTGGAGGAAAAAAGATTTGGGGGTGACTTAATTGCAGCATTTCAATACCTGTAGGGAGCCTAAAAGAAAGCTGGAGACAGACTAGAGAGTGAAAAAGAGGGAATGGCTTTAAACTGAAACAGAGCACGTTTAGATTAGATATTAGGAAAAAATTCTTTGCTCTGAGGGTGGTGAGGCCCTGACACAGGATGCCAGAAAAGCTGTGTCTTCCCCGTCCTTGGAAGTGCTCAAGGCCAGGTTGGATGAAGCTCTGAGGAATTTAGTATAGGGAAGTTCTTGCTGCCCATATCAGTGCTGTTGGAATGAGATGATCTTTAAAGTCCCCTCAATTCCACACATTCTGTTATTCACCCAAACAACCTACGTTTGCTACTCCCCATGCACCCATTTCTGACATGGCTCTGTTACAGCCATAGCCAAATTTTGAATTTCTGATACAGTTACCCAAGTAACCACATCCTCACAGGCTTTCACTGGGGCCTTTTCTTGGACATGGCTGGTGCTGGCAAACTTCACTCCCACA
This sequence comes from Thryothorus ludovicianus, assembly GCA_013397245.1. Lineage (NCBI taxonomy): Eukaryota > Metazoa > Chordata > Aves > Passeriformes > Certhiidae > Thryothorus > Thryothorus ludovicianus. The sequence continues at coordinate 19,547 of VZTB01015591.1, read as the reverse complement.
AAAGTCTCCAGTGCTTCTCTGTGAAAGTATGCCTTTTCTGGCTGTGACTGTCCCTTAATCATTTATGATACCCAGCCCTCCCCGTAATGCTTTCTGAGATTTTTTTGCATCTTCTGACATTACAGTTGGTCACATTAGGAAATTTCTTATATAAAGTTCAGTAGTTTTCTTGTTAAGTTGGCTAAACCTCCAGCCAATGCCTAGTCACTGGTTTTTTGTCTGTGGCCAGACATTAACTGCAATGCTTCTCATGTGTTCCTATGCTTTTGTGGGATAGAAACTAAGCTCCAAATATTGGGCTTGAATTGTTGATGTCCAATATAGCTGTGTTAAAAAAATAGTTAATTTGTTTTGCTTTTGTTTGGATGATATTTTAGCTCTGACCTAAGTCATTAAGGTCTGGATACATTTTTACACTTCATTTAGGTGGGTCAGACTGTGCCTTACACATTTTCTTGTTGAATCATGTATGTTCCTTTATTGCTAATTTGAATGAACTCTGTTTTCCCATAGTTAATGTTCAGATTCTGAAAAAAATACATTCCTTACTGTAATACAGTCAACAGAAAACTTCTGTTTCCTCCCTCTCTCCCTATAGCCAGCACTACAAAGCCAGAGATTGAGATAGAAACGATCCTTCAGTATTCAATGAAAAATCCTGATGCATAGAGCTGGGGCAGCTCTGAGGTTTCACAAACTGAAGTTTTTCCATTTCTGATAAAAACTAAAAAAATGCAATTAAGGTGAAAGTAAATTTGTGCCTAATCAGAGAGTAAGGCAACTTGAAGTGACCCATGAGTGATAATATACGACTATTCTTTATGGAGAGACAATATCTTGCCCACAAGTTTTGTTATGGACCTAATGTTTCAATTGATATTTTTTCATTATTCAAATCTTCTGAGTGGAAATTGTTACGAAAACTATATGAAGCTCAGAAAATATATCCTGTTGTGACTGGTCTTCTTCCTGATTAGAAGATCAGTATAAATTTTGGAAAGGAAACATTTTTCACAGACCTTGCATGATCTATGACAAATAGTTATTGAGAAGTAAATTCAAGCTGGAAAGTTAGTATTTTAATATCTATTGCACTAATTGAATCATTAATGCATTTATGATTTGAAGAATACTGGTTCAAATTGTTACTCTGCCTCAGTTTCAGGTAAATATTCTGCCTCTGAGAACACTTAGACAGTACTCTCTTTCCATCACCCTCTTTTTAAGCCTAAAAATAATCAATGAGAATTAGAAGCAGGCATAGATATTACTTTAAGGGAAAATGTTTAATTGTGGACTTGGAAGTCCTGGGACAATAGTTGGACCTGATGATCTTAAAGACATTTTGAAGTTAAATGGTTCCATGATTCTGAAATGAATGTTCTGGTGAAGAAAAGAAATTGTTGCTGTGAGCTAACAAAATAGTTAATTCAGAGAAAGTTAAAAAAAACCCAAAAAACCAAACAAACCACCAAGCCAAACCCAACCAAACCAAACAACTGCCATAAAAATAAACAAACAAAAAACAAAAAAAACACCCCCAAAAAATAAAAAAAAAAAACAAAAAACCAAAACAAAGCCAGTAAGTCACACAAATCCAAAGGGAAAAGGAAAACAAATCCAGTAAGTCCCACAAATCCAAAGGGAAAAAAACCAAACAAAAAATCTCCAACAAAATGGGAAAAAACACAAAAAAAGAATAGCCCCACCACCTAAAACCCTCAAGCAACTTTCTTAGTTCAGAATGAAGAGTAAAATCAGATTATGTTTAAGATTATCACTGTACTCTTTAGAAATCAGAGCAACAAAAGCATCACTATGGCTTTGGAGTTTCTTGTTCAGAAAATTGAATATCTCATCTTTTGAAGGTAGAGGTGACTAAAAGGGTCTGTTATAAATGTGTTATATAACCTGCAAATTAACAGATGACACAACTCCAGTGTCAAAAGTCCTACAGACCCAAAATATCCTCTATTTTACATTTGGCTACATTTGGGAGTATGCTTAATCCTTGGGGAAAAGAGCACAAGTAAATTGTAGGGACTTATCCACAGCACTAATGTGTGGGTTGAATGCATGCATCCAATGATTTCTATTTTATTCTGACCATAACTTGCTGTTTTCCTGAGGGATGATGGGTCAATCTGCTCCTAATAGGAAGGAGGTGTTAAGTCTTTATACTTCTCAGGGTGATTTTAAACCTCTGTGAAAGCAAATTTGCAAACTCTATGTAGATGAGTATCGCTAAGAATTGTTGTGAAAGTGATCATGTCAGAGCTTGTGCTTGCCTGGCGTTTTTTGCCCTCTCAATGATAATTTGCAACTCAGAAATGTAAGAGAGTTATGATACCCAGAGCTAAGAAATATTTGAAAAAAGATTATACTGTCAGCCAACACCAATTATTATGATTAAAATCTGATGCAATAATGTCTGTCCTAGAATCCCCTTGACAATAACTTTGTTATATATACATGGCACTGCAAAATAACATTTGCACAGACACTTAACTGAATTTGCCCTTTGCATAAATCCACAATATATAGTATCTATATGAAGTAGGAAATATTTGATATGAATCCTCTCTGAAATATGTTGCATAAAACTGATACAAAATAAGAACAAAGTCAATGCAACTGAAATATTTACAGTAAGTTATTTAGGCCTATAATATGAATTTCTTTTTTTTTTCTCATTCTTTTGTGTTAAATGCCAAAACTGGCCTGTAATGGTGAATGAATGAGAGAGTTATGATATGGTTTACAGCAATCATGTCACTTTTATTCTGTGCAATAAATTTAAATGAAATACACATTATCTGAAGTGGTATTTGCTATCTGAGCTGAAACAGACATGTTCTCTGGCAATCTTCATGTTATATTACCCCAATTGTGCTTCACACTTGTAATTTTTTTTTCCCTCACTTCTGATTGAGAACATCTAAAAATTTTATCTTTCACAACCTCTTTTGGAACAACATTAATCAGCCTGTACTCCTAAATCTTCAGGGTACAGGAATTGCTTTGCACCCAAGAAAACCTGGGGAAAGGTAATTCCCTCTAAAGCAGCCATGTGGATGTTAGACTGTGAATGAGGAAGTTCAGTTTGGCCCATTAAAACGAGTGCCCAGGAGAGGTGCTGCTGGTCATTTTCTGAACAAACATAAAAATAGCCACGCTCAGCCAGACCACACAGTCAGCAGGTGAAGATACTGAAGCACCAGTCTGATGAGGAGCGGCTGAGGGAGCTGGGAAGGGGCTCAGGCTGGAGCAAAGGAGGCTCAGGGGGGCCCTTGTGGCTCTGCACAGCTCCTGCCAGGAGGGGACAGCCGGGGGGAAAGGGCTCTGGGAACAGGGAACAGGGACAGGGGGAGAGGCTGGGCCAGGAGAGATTCAGGTTGGACACCTGGGAGAATTTCCTTACTGGAGGTAGGTCAGGCATTGGAACAGGCTAGCCAGGGAGGTGCTGGAATCACCATCCTGGAAGGGTTTAAGAGAGGACTGACTGAATGTGGCATTTCTGTGCTATGGTTTAGTTTATAAAGTGGTGATTATCTGCATAAGTTTGGACTTGATGATCTTGGAAGTCTTTTCCAACCTAATTGGTTCTATTATTCTCCTTCAACAGTGTGTGTGTGTATCTTTGGGCCATGGCTTCTGTCTGTGTAGTAGCAATATCTCTGACTAGTGCAGCACACCCATATCCTGTTACATGTCACAGGAATATTATTGTGGAGTGCTCACCCCTGTGGGTTGTTAGTTTTGGTGATTAGTTTTGCTTAAAAATTGAAGTTTGAGTTTGTTTCCTGTAGGTAGCTATTTTCATACACATCCAAGACAGACTTCTGTGGTGAGTTGGAGGAGATTTGTGCTCAGAGAGTTCTGAGCAGCTCTGAACAATGCCAGAGAAGGAATCTCCCATCAGCATTGTGCTGTGGAGAGAGTGGGGGCAGGAACACCTTACACTGGCTTTGCTTGAAAAGTTGAATTACACCAGAATCCATCCATCCATGGAGTGATGAGATTCTGTCAGGTGAAAAGGAAAAAATAAATCGTTTTTGAAAAACAATTCATTCTACTATGAAGACATTTTCAAAAGTGGACTTATTTTCAAAGCATAATTGAAGCTATTTCATTTGTCAAAATGAGGATCTTCTGAGGTACTATCAGTGTTTGACTACAGCTTTGTTGCTTTGATTCATTTATTAAAGTTTTACACCATTTTCTATGTTGCATTTGCATGCCAGAGTAAGTAGGAAATAAACCTTGATATATTATCTCTATAAAAAAATTGGTTCAGAAATTCTGAATAAAATTACTATGTATTTGTCTTATCAGTGATGCAGAAGCAAGGATTTGAAAATTTGGGTAGTTTTCTAGTTTCAAATGATAACTATTTTGAAATAATATTTTTCCTGTAAAATTAAAGTTATATTTTCTGAATAACTGTTACTAGGAATTTGACTCTGCAATTTCAGCACACTTTAAAGTGAGACAGATTAACTGCAACCTGCAGGAATGAACAAGCCTGAAGGAGCCTCTTAGTTTCCAGGACTTTTATAAGAGCATTTTTTTTAATGTTAATGCATTCTGCCGTGTTGTAGAAGGGGGGAAAAAAAAACAGCGTCCAAATCAAAGCCTTTTATATCTATTGTACTGTATGTAGTGAAAACAACCATAGAGAATTTGGGAGTAAATTCAAAGTTTTTAAGGTGGTTACAGCCTTATCCTTCACAAACCACTCTTTTAGTGGGTGAGTTTCCTAGGGGAACACAGAGATTGCTCTGAACCCTCTCCCAGGGTTCAGAGATGGAACTCTGCTATTTATTTGTGTCTTTGAACTCAAGCTTTGCTGCTGTAGTTAAGAAACTTAACTGTGCCTCTGCTCCTTAAACACCAAGGGGATTGAGACATGATCAATTCCTCAGTTTTCAGGGATGCCTGAACACAAGCTCTTCTCAGTTTGAAGTCCAATGGTTTAACAAAGAGATTTACACTGCTCTGCTGTTCAGCCCAGCAATGAAATAGGGCTCTGAGCCTCAGGGGCTGCAAGATAAGAGTTAACATGAAATTGTTACACAACTTTCCTCAATATAATAGAGCTGTAATACCTGTCCATTTCCAGTAATATATCATGAAGGAGGTGATTAGACGCTAGCAGAGCTATACTAGATGGGTATCCAAAAAAAACCCAGCAAAAATCCTGCAAACTTTCTGGTTGATGCTTTTGGATTTTCAGGAATGTTCCACATTTTAGAGTCCAAAATGAAGGACTGTGGTTCATTTCCTCAGAGTTGCACTTTAACAATGTAGTGTATGTTATCTCCAGTTGCCAGGAAGAAACACTGTGTACCTGGAGTTAAGCTGTTACCTCTGATAAAACTGGATTCCCAGATTGCTGCATCAATGTTTTTGAATTTGACATAATATTCCAAATTTTATAGCAGGACTCTCGATTGCCATAATCAAGGATTTGATAATGTGAGCTGAATAGAAAAAAGGAAATGTCCTTCAAAACAAGCTAAGCAATGTTCATTCCTGGGCTTTCTGCCTGAAAATTTTAAACTTTATTAGACTTTATTTATTGAAAGGTAGCATCAGTGCCTTTTACCACAAACAAATGGACACTGTTCTCCCTTACTATGAACACAACAGATCCTCAGAAAGAGTAATTCATTAACCTGAAAGTTATTGAATGTTGGAGGCAAACAGTATAGGAAACCTCCTATTTTTATGAACTTCAAAAAGTGATCATGATGCAATTATTCACTCTCTTAGTTCATTATTACTAAAGCACAAATACAGCATTAAAATGAATTTCCAGCTTCTCAGCTTCCTCTGATGGTTTTCTTCCTGAATTTATTGGAGTCTTTATGTTCCAAGCTGCCAGTAGTCACAGAGAACTAAGTCAATGTCTATGTGCAAATGAAACTCTCTTTGCAAACACATTCATTCTTTTCCCACTGCTCAGAGAAGGAATTTGGCTATAACAAGTCTCCAGCATCAGACAGAATAATCAGGATACTTGTTTACCTAATGATTTAGAAAAGATAAAATCTGCTCACTTTTGCATTGTGGATTAAACTTCTTTCTTTGCCATACAGATAATATACACTTGGTGCCCTTCAGTATGAAAAATAGCACCTGATTTGCTTAATTAAATAAAACCTAACATCTTTCTGACTTTAAAAAACAACTATTGATAATATCTAAAAACAATATGACATTAAATTTCCAGAATAATATACTGAAAAGAAAATTAAGGACAGCATTAAAAAAGATAGAAAGCAATGAAATTATGATATCCTGCTACCCCTTCTTTTAAGAAGTGTTCAAATTTTTTCTGTCATATAAATAAATAATGTAGAAAATAAAGTCTGTATGGAGGGGTATTCTGATTGAAGAGAAGGCTGAAAGAACAAAAATGTTATTGATATTATTATCATTATTGTCAAGTGAATTCTCTGTAAAGATGCCCAAACCAAATAAATGTTAATTCAGGGAAAATACAGGAACAAGAACATGCTTTTTGAAAATATCTAGTAAGTACAATAGAGGAGTATTGTGCAATAGAGGAACAATTTACAATATTGTGGAGTGATAATTTACATCTTAATATAACAGATTATTGGCATTAAAAGAGTTAAAATTTTCCTTAAAACATTTATATTCATATGAGAATATATTTTGATCAAAGATATTTTAATAAAGGGAAAGACTTTATTTAGAGGTGTTTATTTTCCTTTTAATGAATGTGTGCTCTGAATTCCCTTTAAGGATTACCTTTATCAAGATTCAGTTTTTTATAGAGAGTCATGAGAGATTTTTGCAAGGTCATGCTTAACCAGCTTCCTCTTAGCAGGGAGGAGATATTACAGTCATTAGTGAAGTAGAAACTTGGAGTCCCTTGGGATTTTCCTTTCAATGTGATTGTAGAACATACAGGTATCTGATACTAGAAGACAAAAATACTGAGGATAATCTGATAAAGAAAGTTTTTGTGGAAATGCTGCTCACTAATCTTTGATTCACACTGGCATGTATCTTGCTCTTTTGATGTCCTCCTGTGCAGTAGCCAAGGTGCCATTTTTTTAGGTCAGTTGTGTCCAACTTTCATGCTGTTGCTCGGTGAACTGGGAGATGCAATGTTGAAAAGCTGGGGTTTTTTCCACTCTGGTTTTGTTGGAAAGGAAAAAAGATACTGTAGTAGTACCTTTTTTTAGAGGTGCGAATCTGTCTGCCTTTTGTTCCCTAAAAAGCACTTTGGCACAGAAAGTCTGCACTCTTCTGAGGATGAGTAGATGTCCTTTTTGTGAGTGTAATTGGGATGACAAAGGATAAGATGCAGTTCAAATGTTCCTCTCAGATAATTATCTTTCATTTTCTTCCACTGGACAAGTCCTGTCTCTGCCTCTAGCCTTGTGCTGCTCCCTTTCCATGTTGCACAAGTTGGAAATAGCAGTGAAAGCAGAGCTTAAAAGTTTTCAAGCTATAAGGAGGGGCATTCAGAAACTAGGTAGAAATAAAAGTTGTCTCATATTCTCGAGGTGTTTGACAGGCAACCAGGATTACAATAGAAAAAGTAAGCTGTGTAAAAGTGATAACCTATATTTACCTACAACCTAAAATTATATTAGAGTTCCCTGCTTTGAGCAGTCGCTGAGCTTCCCACTAGAACTTCATTTTACTTGTGATAAAATTAAAGTCAACAGGCAGAAGAACCTGGATGCCTTCGATGGGGAGTGATACTTAATGATCCAAGTACTTTGTTCCAGAGGAGATCAAAGGAGATGCAGTTAAAGTATATTTTGGCTAGAGAAATTAGTCTCAAAAATAAAACAGGAAATGTATTATTATTATTTGAAATTTAATAATAAT
>VZTB01015589.1:228-17408 GCA_013397245.1 Thryothorus ludovicianus | reverse complement strand
CATGGGAGAGGAGACTGTTTCAAAAGGGGAATTGGTTATTTTACCATGTGTTGGAAGTTCGGCATCCCTTGGAGACTACAAAAATGAGACTCTGACTGGGCAAGCTCTGCTTAAGCTTTTAGAAAGCATTAACTTCCCTGTTGGATCTCCAATATCCATTACTGTAATTGCCTCCTCTTTAAAACTCCAGTAGAAAATGGGATGTGAAAATTACACAAACTGTAATTTTGCTACTGTATCTAAGCATTTGTGGTGGTTTAATTTCACCTGGCAGTTAAGTACTGCTACTCATTGCCCCCACTCCTGCTCTCCTCAGAATGGGACAAAACAAAACTTGTGGTAAAACATAATAATAATTGACATTAATAAATAAATAACAGTAATAATAAAAATAATAATGATAATACTAATAAACAATATGGCATGATTCAGACAATACACGTTAATATATTACTGTGCAAATAAATAATAATAAAATATTAAAATAATAATTATAATAATAACAATTAGTATAATGCAAAGGACAGAGAAGAGTTTCCCCACTGAAAGCATGCTAGGATGCACAGAGGCTGCTGACGGATGAGGGGCTCCCCACAGGCAGAAGCTCCTGGAGGATCTCATCCACAACCTGAGCTGGTTTTGATGGATTTATTGGGGCCAGCAGAGTCAAAGAGAGCTGTCAGCCAACTGCATCTCTACTCCAAGATACATTTACACTAGAACCAGTGGCTATCTTGGTGAGGGGGGCAGATTCAAAGAGATTTAGGGTAAGATTGTATGAACAAGCTAGGGAAGTGGGGGAGTCAGACTTGGCAAATCAGATTCTATCATGTCCTGTGATCTGAAATAATGGCAACAGCCCTGATGAGTGGGGTCCTTTTCATTGAGTGTAATCAAAGAATTAATAAGAAACACAGTGATGCAGCATGGGCTTACTTCTCATTTCAGTCTATGTTGTGAGGTATCTTTACAAATTAATTAACATCCTTTGATTGTCAGCAGATAGCACAAATTTGCTTCTCCCTGACTCAGATGATTTTTGAATCGCAGTCGAGACTGCTAATGCACGAGGTCACCATAGGTAATTTAGAATGCTCCCAGGATGACCCTCGTTTTGGAGCAGGTCATGGGGGACCCTTTGATTAACACACCATAACCACAAGCCGGACTGCATTCACTAGGGTTACAGCACTAAAGGAGCTCATGGTGCATTTCTCATGATGCAGCGTGTCACGTGCGTAGGGGCTCCTTGTCAGTTATGGACAGTTAAGCAGAAACCCAGTGAACACTACATAACATTTATAGATCACCTTAGGGAGGCAATTGAGAAACAAACTGACAATGCAGCAGCCCAAGAAACTTTTCTTTTGCAATTGATTAAAGAGAATGTGAATGCAGACTGTAAGCAAGTTTTATTGCTGTTCTAGAATCCCACGCTGGTAGATATGATTGAGACTTGCAGCAAAGTTGGGACAACAGCGTACCAGATGGAGCTGCTGCAGTTGTGGAAGTTTCCAAGAGTTGTTTTCAATGCTTTCAAGGAGGGAACTTCAAGAGAAGTTCCTTGCCACTGGATACCTCACAGCTATCCAGTGGCAGGGAAAGGGAATGGCAGATTACGTATTGTCGGGCCATGCACACGCTACGGCAGGTCAGGACACTTTGTTACACAGGGCCACTCTAAGGTTGATATCCAGGGATGAGTGCTGCCAGTGAGAGGGTGTCAAGAAATGGGAAGCGTGACAGGGATGCACGCTCAGACGCAAATGCATCCAGGCAACCCCTTCCAGAGCAAACTCAGAGCCAGAACCAAAGAGAGCCTAGAGTGGATGTCATCACAGCTGCCTCAGTCATCACAGGGGACATCAAGTGCATAAAATACCATTACATGCTTTTGGACCTTTAGGATATCTGTTAAGTGCACTGCTGGTGGGACGTGTTCAAGTGTTACCTTGCAAGGGCTGTTTGTGTTACCTGGAGACATTGATGTGGACTGTCTTGGCAGATTTGTGCCATGGTGTGGATACCATCGCCCCCAGCCACCATACCTAGAGCAAAGTTGCATTGTTCAATTGATACCTTCTGTGGCACAAGTACCCATGGCAGAATCTGTTGAAAGAGGGACTGTAGGGTTCAGATCTACAGGCACCCCCAAGGCTTTCTGGACTCAAATGATTACTGATTCTAGATTTAATATGAAGTGTTTAAAACTCATACAAGGTTCCCCTCCACAAGTGACTATTAACGGCATGCGTGACACTGCAGCTGATGTCACTATTATTTGAAGAAGCAGTGGCCTTCCACTTGGCCCACAGTAATTTCTACAGCAGTGGCAGGTGTCAGAGGAACAACTGACAGTTACCCTATCTACTACTGGTGAGTATTATTAATCCTGATGGACAGATAGCTACAATCCATCCTACAATCCATCTCAGTACCCCTGAATTTGTGGGGACGTGCTTGTCTGACTCAACAGGGAGTCACCCTGACAACAGAAAAGCAGAATTTTTTTGTAGGGGCCACTGAGGACAGCAGCCAACACAGACCTACCATCCCATTACAGTGATTCAACACAACCTGTATGGGTGGACCAGTGGCCCCTGACTCATGAAAAATTGACTGCTCTAAAAGATTTAGTCAATGAAGAGCTGGTACAAAATCATATTGAACTATCATGGAGTTCTTGGAACACTCCAGTGTTTGTGATCAATAAGAAATGCGGTAAGTGGAGACTCTTACACGATCTCCACCAAGTTAATGAAGTGGTGGAAAGTATGGGAGCATTGCAGCCAGGTAAGCCTTCCTCAACCATGATTCCAGTTGCTGAGGATATTTGCATTGTTGATCTGAAAGATTGCTTTTTTACCATACCCTTACAGCCAAATGATGCTTCCAAGTTTGCTTTTACTGTCCCCTCTGTAAACAGTAGTGAACATGGGGAAAGATACCATTGGACTGTGCTGTCTCAAGGAATGAGAAACAGTCCTGCTATTTGTTAGTGGTATGTAGCACAAGCATCATCACTGGTTGAGAAAAAGAATTTCTGCAAATTTATTGCTATCACCATATAGATAACATCTTAGTCACTGCACCAGCAGTAGGAGAGCTCGATATGGTAGTGCTTGTAATGCAAGATGCTTTAACCAGCTATGGTTTGTGTGTTGCTCCTGAGAAAGTACAGTGGCAAGGTCCCTGAAGTATTTAGGAATGAAAATCTTAGACCAAACTGTCGAACCTCAGATGGTGACTGTTGAGCATTCTATATGAACATTGAATGACTTGCAAAAATTGTTAGGTACAAATAATTGGATGAGACCATTGTTGGGATTATTGAATGTGCTGCTGGCGCTGCTTTTTGATTTATTAAAAGGTGATCGCTCCTTGATATCTCCCAGGAGCTTGTCACCAGAAGTGTTTGAACCATTAAAGCAAGTAGAATTAGCAATATAAGGGAGAAAAGTCTGGAGAGTAGTTACCACCATACCTCTCAGTGTATTCATTTTATTGTCTCAGGACCATCCTGTGGGCCTCATAGCCCAAGGACATGACAATTGCCAGAACCCTTTACATTTTTAGAATGGGTGTATCAAGGCAGGAAAATAGTTACCGTCCACTTAAAGATGGTTTCTCGTGTAATTTGTAAAGCCAGATAACGGTGTGTCCAGCTATCAGGGCAAGAGACAGTCATTATGAGAGTACCCAAAACCTCTGAATATCAGGACTGGTGTATGGCCAATAGTTCTGTTTTACAAATGGCCATGGTAGAGTTTCCAGGAAAAAATATTATTCCACCACTCTGAACAAAAATTTTTGCAGCTGCATCTAAAATTACAAACTGTGGAATCATCACTGTATTTGTCAGCCCCCTTACAAGGGTGCATGGTTTTTGCTGATGGATCAGGGCAAACAGGAAAGGCAGCTGTCACCTGGAAGGAGGGAGGTTAGTGACATGACCTTATAGGCCACCAAGACAGATCCCCTCAGTTAGGAGAATTGCAAGCAGTTATAATGGCCTTTGAAGCCTGGCCTTATGAGAATTTAAATGTTTTTATTTTAATTATCAATAAATATGCAGTATAGTTCATTGATTAGATCATGCTGTTTTTTTTAAAGAGGTAAATAGTAAGGAATTGTTTTACTTGCTAAAAACATTATGGCATACTTTATGCCAACGAACTGCACCATTTTACATTATCCATGTTTGTAGTCATACCAGCTTGCCTGGGTTCATTGTGGAAGGAAACACCTGTGTGGATAAGGTGACAGACCTGGCATGGGGGTACCAGACACATTGCAACTGACAATTCAGTCACATCAATTTTTCCATCAGGAGGCTCATGCCTACAACATCAATTCCATCTTACATCTGCAGCAGTACGTGGTATCATTGCCTCATGTTCTGATTGTCAGAACATGTTGCCATAACTCAGAATGGAACAAATCAGAGGGCTACAAGCTCTTCAGCTACAGCAATCTGACATTACTCATGTTTCAGAACTTGGTTGCCTTAAATGTGTACATTTTTCTGTTGATACTTATTCTAAGGCCTGCTGGGCCTCTGTAAATGTAGAGGAAAAGGGAAAAGATGTTATTTCATATTAGCATGGTGCTTTTGCAGCCTTAGGTGTATCATGTGTTGTAAAGACTGATAACGGTCCTGGTTATGTAGCTCAGCGCACCCAACAATTCTTGAAACTTTAGGATATTCACCACGTCACCGGTATTTTGCATTCCCCGACTGGTCAAGCTATCATAGAGTGTTTTCATTCTACACTTAAAGCCTTCCTTCAAAAACAAAAAGAGGGAAACTCAAAGTGAAACCCCACAGGCAAGAGTTTGGAAAGCCATGTTTACGCTGAACCATCTTACTATTCCTCCCTCGTGTACAATAACTGTTATTCTAATGCACTTTTTGTCCCTAGAGTCACCAGGTGACAGGAGGACCCGTGGCCCTGCTCCAGTCTGGATTTGCAATTTGTAAACATGAGCCTGGAAAGGCCTGTGGGATGTTGTTACCTGGGGATGAGGATATGCCTCTGTCTCTACAGATGCCCAAGTTCAGTGGGTGCCTGCTCATTGTGTTCGACCCGTGTTGGATAACACCCCTCGGAGCAACAAACCTGGCTGTGGCTCACCTGACTCCCTGGAATAGCAATCCCTGTTTGGGTGATAGGAACTCATAGCTGCTAACTTAGTTTTGTATGTTACTTTATAAAATCGCGCAGCTATTAATTTTTGATAATATCCCATAGGCATAGGTGTAAAGACTGATGATGTGTGCCGTGTGAATTTGGGGAATGAATCAGGGTCAATTCACAGATGCATTCTACAGTTAATGGAAATTACACAAGGGATGCTTGTACTATGTTTGCTATCTTTTCTACAAAGAGCCCTGCAGAAGATGGTAAACATGGCATTTGCAATTTAAAAGTATAAAAGGGGAATTATTGGAGAATAGACGAGGGAAGATTGGGAATGGGGCTGCAGCTGAGCCTCATCCCTAATGGGGTGAAGCTGTATAAGACAGGTGAACGCATTGAAGGAGGAGAAGAAGCGTGGAATGCTGATGTGTATTGACCAATCATAAAAGAGTAAAAGGGTACACAGGTGTTATGAATGTGAGAAAAAAGGTATAGAAGTTGCACTGGGGAATAATACAGTGTTGATGCCACCATCTTCAGCATCACTCATGTGTCCACCGTCAACCTGCAGTCGAGCATCTATGACTAACACAGTTCAGATTTTCCTATTTTTTATTTTTAGCAATTTCTGGTTGGATAGTTTTTGATAAAAGCCTGTACATTTTTATACCGAAAAAAGGGTAATTGCAGTATTAGTCCAGATTTTTTAAGGCTAGAATTTGCAATAGGTCAAAATATCAGAATTTTATAAGCTTCCATAAATTTCTTTCTGAAATAAAGTGTAGAGAATTGTGAAGCTTTATTCACTATCAACAGTTAATAATATCATCTCACTAAAAATACATATTTTCTAGAAGTGATATTCTGAATCCTTCTCTAAGAACAGATAAGCCAAACATCTGAGTAAGTTGTTTGGCAGCATAGCTTCACTTTAGATGTGCTCTGAACACTTCAGAAAAGTGAATATTCATGTAAGTAGCATCAATGAACATTGTGTAGAGTTAAATCTTAAGTAGACCAGACAGCATAACTAAACATTCTGGCAGAAATTGTTTCTTAGAATTACCTTGGAAGAAGATATGAAACAAAAATATTTCTACATACAACCAATACCCTGGAAAAAAAAAAGTTCTGAAATGGAGCAAACAGATAAAATTTACCCTATATGTGTCTCTGTAGTTCTGCCTTCCCCACTGAACACACATCTGGCTGCTAGGATATCATCATAGCTAATGTCTACCGGATATTTCACGGGGTAGAATGCCTGAAAGAGAGGATGAGTCACCACAATCAGTGAAAGAGCTTCATATTCTCAGTATCAATAGACACTGATGAGAAGGACGATGCTACGTATCTGAAATTACTTTTGCATCATAATCTAATCATGGTAATACTTGGCAATATTCACTTCCATGAGCACAACAGCACATAACAAGTGGCAGCACCATGATGCAGATCTGCGTCTTCCAACTCAGCTTCTCAGTTTAAAACAAAGATAATTAAAATTTACATTCAGAACTAAAAAGAACCCAACCAACCTGTGGTAGTTGCGGACTCTGTCTACCAATCAATGTCCATTGACCATTTCTCACTCTGTATCCACTCACTACTTTACCTGTAAGATATCAATATATATGAGAAGTGAGATATACTTAAAAAAATATGTTGAGGGTCAACATTTTTCTGTTACGCATTTGATACTCCAACATTACTCTTACCTAGCCTGTGCGTGTGAACTCTATAGGCAAAAAGGTGCATTGGAGACCTTTTGTAATGGCAGGCAATGTCTGCATTAACCACTGTGAAAATACGACAGCAATAAGGAATGACAAATAGACCATTTATCAAACACAGAAAAGTTGAATTGCTGTACTTCATTTAGAATGGTTTACAGAAAGCATACCAACACTGGAAAACAGATGATTTCATAACATAATAGATAGTATCTTATACTTCTGCAGTATCTATCTCAAGACATCTGCAAAGAAAAACTAATAAAATATAGTCCAGGTTACTTGAAAATTACTTAATCTGCTGACATATATATAAAATCTTTCTGCCTGAAAGCCAGAAGAACTTCTTCTGGCATACACTACTTCTATTTAACAAAATAAAGCAATACATTTACTTACCAACTATGTTGAAGGTTTAAAATAAACCCAGCTATGGTAAATGAACTACTCAGGGAAAAAATTAAATAAACTGATATAATTCTAAACCGATACAATTTACATTTAAGTCTTGATTATAAAGGCCCAGACCTAATTTAGGGTTAGACTTTGTCAGAGAAGAGCTGTACAATGTTTACAGGGTAGTACTTGTCTTAGGTGCAGTAACAGTACCTAAGGAAGAGCCTACAGAAAAATCCTGATACATTTCTGAGAAGTATCACCATATTTCCTGTTTTAACAAATTTCATGCTCCACTTCAGAGCTGTAAACTTGACTGAACATGAGAAGGCAATTATCAGCAACTATAGAACTGTTTATTTGCCCTTTCCCCTCATCCTTCCAGTTGAAAAATTGAATTCCTATACTGATCAAATATTCTTGGGGGTAGTGGGAGATTAATTGGTATGTTTTTATCTTGGAGACAAAAATATTTTTAACTTCAATTCAAATTTAAAAATGTTTCAAGTTCCTGAATTCAACAAACAATTTGCATCAGTTGAGCATTTGACCACCTCATCATATTTAGGCAGCTAACTGTGAATGGGACTCTTGGTTATCTCCTTAAAAATGGAGCTCTCGGTTATTTCCTTAAAAATTCTGGTATACCAGAGTACAGTCAGTGTCCAACTTCCTTAAAACAGAACATCCCATGCTAGCCGAAGAAAGGATTTTGAGCGTTTCCAAGCTAAGTTTCAGATAAAATTCAGGATTATGAATAGAAACAATTTGTAAACTTTCTATTATGGTTCTTATTTTAGCATTTTGACCTTTTAACCAACTAGGAACACAGGAATAAAATTCTTAAATAGTGTCTCCTTACTGGTAGAAATTAATTTTTTAAAATTGAAGTTGTAGTAGAAGCACAAATATCATGAATGACAAATAAAGATTAAGAAGAGTCCAAAACAGTTTATAGCTTTTTTAGAGGAATTAGAAAAGAGGTAGGGCATTTTAGTTAAGTATTAGATGAAAATAAATTAAAGACATTACCATGATTATTTGTACACATTGTGTTTATACAGCATTGATTGCCTTTACTGATGTAATCATGGGGAAATAGGATACAATCTTGAACATAACTATTTTTTCCTCATTTGTTCAATCAAATAATTAATTTGTCCATCTTCATATCAGCAAGCCTCTGACAAATTTTCTTCCACAGTAAGCAACAATAATAGATCAGACGTTGAAGTCATACAACCACTTTTTAAAATTATGACTCACCTTTCTTGCCAGGTGGTATGACTGTGTTCACAGACATCATAAGATACATTCCTGCAATCAAAGGCTGCCTGCAATGGAAAACCCAAGCTCTGGTAAACAAGTCCTCTGCAGAACACAACTGCAAGTCACTTGATCAGAAATACCATTTGATACCATTAATTTCTAAACATTACATCTTTACATTACATCATTACATTTCAGATTACATCTGAAACAAGTCTCCTGAAAAAGAAGCTGTATTACAGCAGTTCCCCTCTCCCTCTCTTTTTTGCTACCATTTCTAATGCGTTTTCTGCAAAGTGTGTGAAATAGGACAAAACTAACATCTGCATAATTGCTGTTCTCATCCCAGATTTCTAAATATGAAGCTCTTAAACTGGATAATTCAGTACTCATAGCACAGCTGTCTCAAGCTTCTTAGCAGAAACAAGATTTTTTGCCAACAGATGACATGACTTCAAAATTCTTAATGTTGTGAAGTATATGTTACTTTTATTTCACGTTTTTAAAGGAATCCACAATTTCCATTCCAAAGGGAAAAAAATAGGTAAGCATTTAAAAAAATACTCACTTTTGATGAGTCAGATGTAAAGTTACACCAGAACAGTCCTTGTGTTTATCTGTATAAATTGTGAAACCATTTCATCATTAGCAATTGAACCCCTGCAAATTACTACATATTAACAATTTTTTTCTGCTATACAAAAAATGCCAGAAGACAGAACAAGTTTTAATCTTACTGTGTGCAGTTAAACTTCTACTGTGGAAATACTACTGAAATTTGCACAAACCTGATCATCTCATTACTGCATTTGTAGAAATGTACTAGAAAACGTACATTCTTATGAACTAGTGTCTGGGAAATGAAATGGTATCATGTTTACACTAACAGAAAAAGTAATTTCATTTCAAACAAATTTGTATATTGACTCAAGCTAGAAAAATGGAAGATTTGTGAAAAGCAATAATCTTAGACATCAATAATGCAGCTTCCAGAAATCCTTGTAATAGAAGACAGCAGATGAACTTGATACATCAATACAGACAGCAATTCTGCTTAAAACTGGATATCCTAGAAGGTGAGTAAAAATAGCTAATTAATTTGTCAGTGTACTGTATCACCATTAGCTGATATGTCTGACATTCTAATTCAAAGACCCTTGACAGTTATTCAGTTATAGTTGGCCATCTGGGAGTTCAACCTTTGTTCTTTCTTAAGTTCTTTTTTCTTATGTTTATATAATAATAGCTGTAGTTAGAAGAAGGAGCTCACACCAAAGTAAGTAACCAAAACATTCTGAAAAAATATTGCCCAACAGTATGTTTCAGGTGAGAGAGAGATCAGAGTAGCTATGGTAACAAGTGGTAATTTCTGAGAGTTTTTCCTCCCATAAATAGCCAGATTCCAAACTGAAAAAGTAGAGCATTTGAACAGAAAAAAGGATAATGGCCAAAGTGGGACAACACATGGAAACCTGACATTAAAATCTATCCGTTCAGTTTTTCACACATTAGGTATTTCAATCACTCCACATGTGGCTAGTAAGGGAAAATAATCAGTTTGCTTTTCACCATCACTGATAGCAGAATTTACTAGAATTTGTTTTCACTATGTTCACAAAGTAGATCTGTAAATTAATGTAATTCAAGTGAAATAGCTGCTAACAAAATTTCATAATGCTCATCATTATGGCATCTACAAATTCATAGTTACTCCAGCTCTGTGCATCCCAATAAATACTTTTGGATTTAAAAATCTGAACCATAATACCACAGTTGCAAGTTTACAAATAGCAACAAAAAAACAAAGTCTTCATTGTACACAGAAAAGTAAGAACAGTAGCTCTTTCATCAAGACTACCTACAAGAATGAAAACCACCAAATAAAGAATCCAAAAGTGCCAAAAGGACTAAGCTATTAGGACACAGGAAGGGAAATGGTAAAAAAAACATTCAAGAGAAAGAGAAACTAAACTCCTTTTCAATGGTTCTAGAAAAAGTTCAAGACATGTCACGTGTATACTTTTCATCCTCTTCCCTGCAGGCAGCTTCCCTTACCGTCTCAATGCTTCAGTGTTTACTACAAAGGTCTTTGTAAAGTCTCTTCTGCCCCGCTCCCCTCATTTCAAACTAAATTCTAAATTTTTCTTTTCTGTATAATACAGGTGATGCTCCAGAACTCAGTTTTTTAAAGTTCAATATTAGAACTCTGCACTACATGAATTTCAATGGAAATTGGAAAATGTTTGCTTCCTTTCAGAACAGTATTACTTTAATAAAGGTAATAAAATTTAAAATTTCAAAATGCAATCAGTTATTTTGTGTTTCTTAGTTTGGAATTTTAGTTGAATGCATCACCATTCTATCTTTTGAAAATTGCTGCAAAATTATCCCCAAACTATTAAACTAATTTCATATTTGAAAAATTTAGCCCTTACTATGTCATAGTTTCTCTTAAAAGTAGCACCATTGGAGGAGGGAGAAAAAAACCCTTCAAATATATTTCAGTTTTGCAATACCAAAGTATTTTGACACAATTTGAATTTTCAGAGCACAGAAAAAATTTTAGCCAGCATTTTCATCTAAATAGAGCATTTTCAAAATAAACTGAAGATAGTGGGAAAGTTGTTACTAATCCTAACAATTGCTACTATATAAGGTAACCATCTGAGTCAGTATCAGGAGAAGCACAAATGAACTTCTGGCTCAAGTATCTGATCCGCAGTGCTGTGTTAAAAGTAAAAAAATGGATGGATACATTAGTCTAAACCTTTCAAGAATTCCTACAGCACTTTGTAATTCTGTTTGTAGTTATATTTAGCCATGATTGAATTAAATGTTTTTCTAACAACTACAGAGGGATGCCAGAACCGATGCTTCCCTGCTTCTCCTTCCTTCAGTTCACCTCCTTGTAACACTCAGAACTCTGAACACTCCAACAAAGAACACTGACAAGTTGTGTTCTGCCTTTTGTGTTCGGTGCAAACACAACACAATCATATCAAACATTCCCGGCTTTTATTTAGCCATATCAAACAAAGCCAATGGTGCATGTTAAACCAGCTTCAGATTTTAAGGCTATAATTTCTAAAAATTGTGCATGAAAACACTGCAACAATAATTCCAAGTTTAACTGCCAATAAATGTCTAAATTTGTTAAAAAGAACTGCCAATGCTACTCCTGTGTAAAATGTTTTCTAGGAGGAATATGCCAAATACTAGAAACACTCAAATTAAATACACCTGATCTGAAGGCAAATTTTCCTAAAGAGAAACACTCTCCTTTCTGTAAGCTGATTTTCTTAAGACTTCTGAAGCAAGCCTGACAGGCTTTCTACTAATCTGTCTATCCAGATCTACAGTCCTGAACTCTTCAATTAAATGCATGATAATCTGCCACAGACATTGAGACTTCTAGGACCTCCAAGATGCTTAAAATTGTATGGGTTTTTTACGCATAAAAACAAACACTCTACAAAACCTCCTTTCTTTGCACTCTGAGTATGGGAACCATAAACTACTGAGCACTCTGCACAAACTATTTATTCAGCTTCTTCACTGTTCTGTTTCTAGTATTTCACAGGAACAGTATACCACTCATTCATAGTGACACAAATACATATAAAGCTTCCACTACAACAGAGTGGCACTTTTTACGAAGCTTCAAACCCCTTGTTATTTCAAAGTCTGCCTTTGATTTGTACCACAATCTCCACACAGAGTCTCAGAATTGGCTTGGCTTCATTAAAAGTAAGAAGCAGTCTCAAAGGTGAGCACAACCACTGAGCAAGGCAATTCCAAAGCTAATGCCCAGGGGGAAATAACTCCGTACAAGTTATATTTCGAGAGCAAAGACATGCGGCACAAGAAATGAACTTGAAGTCTTAGTAAAGAATGAGACAAATAATATTGCATTTAATATTGGTATCTAATATTTGATACATAATGCTACCTTAATTTGTTTTTTTCATGTCGGTCAAGGTGATTGCACTTGCTGATCTGTTCACTCATCCAGTACCAATTCAGTAAAATTCTTTTTAAAAGTCCAGTATAAAATTTGGAAATGAATCTGTACCTTTATTCAATTTGTGAAAAACAAAATGCAAACACAGACTCCCCAGTGACATTTTCACAAATTCCTTTTCAAACAGAAAGGAGACAATTGTTGATCCTGGTTCATTATAAATTTTTTAACAGATTAAGACTTCATAAAGGTCACAGATTGCTGATTTGATAAAAGGATATAAAAATATATCATAACCATGAATCTCTGCGAATATGCAAAGCTAACTTTATTGAAGACACTGGCTATTCAAGAGAATGTCAAAGAGAAGCACAGAATCTAACGTTCAGAGTAATGTTCAAATGACAACTCACATTCTTATGTGGAAACAGGTAGGATATCTACTAGCTTGGTGGCCAAAACCAGTCACTCACCCCAAAAAATCACTCAAAAAATCCAAGCCCTAACATAATATAAACAACCCTACAACTCACTATGAAAAGCAGGTTCATTTATGTTATTATATGTAATGTGAATAACATAATTCTTGCAGGGAGTGATAGCAGGGAGAAATAAACCTACTCTCAGTGAAAAGGTTAAAAGAAGAAGCTGAGAATGCAATATTGTTCATCATGCAAGAAAAGAGTGAGAATAAGAAAGGGAGTGAGAAAAAAAAAAAGCCAAAGCTGAACAAAGATGAAAGATTTCCTCATAAATTTGCTCCAAACATATTGACAAAAAAATTAGAAATTGCTTCAAACAATGCAACAGTTGCACACATACAAATGACAGAATGTGAAAACCTTCCATTACAAAATGATAACTTCTAAACACTTTGATTCTTGGGGATAACAATTATATTCTTACATGTGGTGGAAAGGACGAAGCTAATAACATGGCAGATTAGAAACAACATTAGTCTTTGTTACACAAAGGGAAGGAAAAAAACCCTATTCTAGTGATTTGAAAAATACCTCATTTTTTAAAATTCAGATTCAAAGGTGCTTATATAGAAGAATAAAACAAGACCAAGATAATTGCACTGCATATCCCTACAGCACCAGTTCAAAGTTGACTGGGTTCCTTTACAGACTTAAGAATGCTAGATTTACTCTAATTTGAATCAGAACTCAAAACACTTAGAACTATATAAAAAGGCAAACAAATTTCTGACAACATTTTACTTGTTTACTTGTATCCACTATCAGGGATAACTCCACAATAATTTTTGCTTTTACAGTATAAAAAGTAAGGAAAATGAAAAAGAGAAATCAGTATTTTTCTAAAATGGTTCTGAATACATTTTTTGTAGAATGTATTTTTGGTTCTCCAGCCTAAATTTTACTTTCTCTTTTTACTTTGGATGAGGCATAGTAATTTTTATTTTGTTATCTGAGAGTAAAGTGTGTATCTAAGTATGAATTCTTAGCTCAGGATTATAGGTAAGAAGGGATAGAAAGCAGAATCAATTTAATACCTAGTTAATGAAATGAAAAATATTCTTTTTAGAAGAACTGAACATGAGAGTTGATGATTTTAACTAAGGCATTTTCTTTCAACAAAACTGATAGAAAATAAAATTTGGTGCTAATACATAAATAACTACTCCATCAAATCAAATATTTTATATTTGCAATTACTTGCAAGTCAGAATCGCAAACTCTGAACAATGCTTTGGAATCCTTAAGGTACTACTGAAACCTTAACAAGTTAGCTGAACGCATTTCATCATTTATCCTCTAAATTATTGTTCTAAATTGCAACAAGCTCATGTGCTTACATGCAAACTCCAGTGACTGTGTTCTTATGCTTTGACTCTATTCTTATTCTTATGTCTATGGTTATCAACAGACATCTCACTACAAAGAAAATCCCTTTAAGTAATTCTAGAAATTTAAAAATACTTGTGAAAGTAGTTATGCGTTGAATATCTTTTAACAATACTGTGAAGGTTTAAGCCATTTTATTAGACTAAAATTATATTTTTCTGTGCTGGAATTTTCACAGGTAGGCAATATTAAAAACATTTCTTCACACAAATGGCAGTGTTTTGGTTTGAGAAGCAAAACCAGTGAGACACTCTGAGTCAAAAATATAATTTATTAGGAAAAAGGAAACAAAATACATGTAATAAGGAAAAATAAAATCACTGACAGAGTCAGAATACAACTTGACATCCTGTTGGTCAGGGTGTTGGCAGCAGTCTACTTGCAATGGTGGCTGCAGTCCTCCTGGAGTGGCAGTTGTGGCTCTGTTGAAGCAGTGACCCTGGAGGAAAGGTGCAGCCCTCCTCTGAAAGTCCAGTGGTGATGGATGGGCCTGTTCTTCCTCTGGGAGTCCAGTGGAAAAGGCTGACTTGGTATTCCAAGTCTCAGGTTTTTATCCAGTTAGAGGGGCTTGGTTACCCCCCTGGCTGGAGCATTTCCCAATGGGATGATGGAAGTTTATCAGTGGACTCAATGGCCCATTAGCAGAAGACCTATCCCTGGAGGGAGGATGGGCCGTGGAGGAGATAAGGAAACTGCTCTTGGTGGTTTCTAATCAGCTGGTTTATCGACATAAGATCACATCACTACCCTCCATCCCAGTTCTAATGGATTGTAATAGAATAACACACCCATGATTTTATTTTACACTGCAACTCATGACATTATCCACCCCTTATTCTATTACCATCTCCATTACACTCAAATTAATATACTCTTTAAACTCTAATCTATATATACACATATGTACACAATGAGACCTTACATACAGCTCTCCCTTAAGATTAGGTTTCCCTGAGGTACACAATGGGTTTCTCCATCTTTCTGCATTACCCATCAAGTGTAACACGATCCTTGAGAAAAAACTATTTCATGGATGGGTTTGCCTTTGCTTGAGGTGGGATTAATCTAAACAGTCTTTTCTAAATACTTTTCATGTGTACCACAGGAACTTTATCTCTGTCCACTGTGTGCAAGGGTTTGGATTGGGCAGATCCAGCTCGATTGATGGATCCTCGAGTGTTGACCATCCAGGTGGCTTTTGCCAAGTTCATTTCCCAGTTTTTGAAGGTCCTGCCACCAAGTGCCTTCAAGGTAGTTTTAAATAGTGCATTGCACCGTTCAACTTTTCCAGCAGCTGGTGCATGATAAGGGATATGATAGATCCACTCGATGCCATGCTCCCTGGCCCAGGTGTTTATAAGGCCATTCTTGAAATGGGTCCCGTTGTCAGGCTCGATTCCCTCAGGAGTGCCATGTCTCCACAGGACTTGTTTTTCCAGGCCCAAGATGGTGTTTCGGGCAGTAGCATGAGGCACAGGGTAGGTTTCCAACCACCCAGTGGTTGCTTCCACCATGGTCAGTACATAGCGCTTGCCTTGGCAGGTCTGGGGCAGTGTGATGTAGTCAATTTGCCAGGCCTCTCCATACTTGTACTTCAACCATCACCCACCGTACCACAGAGGCTTCACCTGCTTGGCCTGTTTGATTGCAGCGCAGGTCTCGCAGTCGTGGATGGCCTGTGAGATGTTGTCTATAGTAAGGTTCACCCCTCGATCACGGGCCCATTGATATGTTGCATCTCTGCCCTGATGGCCAGAGGCATCATGGGCCCAACGAGCTAGGAATAATTTTCCTTTGTGCTACTAGTCTAGATTTACTTGTGATATTTTCACCCTGGCAGCTCAGTCTACTTGCTCGTTCTGATGCTCTTCATTAGCTCGATTCTTGGGTACGTGTGCATTTACATGTTGCATTTTTAGTTAGCTTTTCTATTCAGCTGGAAATGTCTTGCCAAATCTTGGCTGCCCAGATGGGCTTTTCTCTGTGTCGCCAGTTGGTTTTTTTCTAGCGATTCAGCCATCCCCAGAGAGCATTAGCTACCATCCATGAGTCAGTGCAGAGATAGAGTCTTGGCCAATTCTCTCATTCAGCAATATCCAAAGCCAGCTGGACGGCTTTAAGCTCTGCAACCTGACTCAATGCACCTTGTCCCCTGGTAGCTGGTGTAACTCGTCGTGTTGGACTCCATACTGCAGCTTTCCATTTATGATTAGTGCCTACAATTCGGCAGGAACCATCAGTGAAGAGGGCATATTGCCTTTCAGTATCCGGTAGTTCATTATATGGTGGGGTTTCTTCGGCACATGCCACTTGTCCTCTTCTTCGTCAGAAGTTAATCTAAAAGTTTCCCTTTCAGGCCAGTTTGTTATAATCTCTAGAATCCCAAAGCGATTTGGATTTCCAATATGGGCACGCTGGGTGATGAGAGCGATCCATTTGCTCCATGCGGTATCAGTGGCATGATGTGTGGAAGGAGCCTTTCCTTTAAACATCCACCCCAGCACTGGTAGCCAGGGTGCCAGAAGCAGTTGTGTTTCTCTGCCAATTACTTCTGAGGTAGCTTGAACTCCTTCATAGGAGGCCAAGATTTCCTCTTTTGTGGGAGTGTAATTTGCTTCAGAGCCTTTGTAGCTCTGGCTGCAGAATCCTAGTGGTCAACCCCGAATCTCCCCAGGCACCTTCTGCCAAAGGCTCCAGGATAAGCCATGGTTCCTGGCTGCGGAGTAGAGCACATTCTTCACTTCTGGTCCCGTCCTGACTGGGCCAAGCGCCACTGCATGAGTGATCTCCTGCTTGATTTGAGCAAAGGCTT
>VZTB01015582.1:37299-64666 GCA_013397245.1 Thryothorus ludovicianus | reverse complement strand
TTTTTTTTTTTTTTCCCCCCGTAAAGTTTAACAGGGGTAGAGTCGACTGCCTCCTTTAATTGTGCTCTTAAAGCCCCTCTGGGAAATGTTGTGCTCAGCCGGAGCGTGCCTGGGCTATGCTGACCCATGTTTAGCCGATGCCTGTCACTTCTCATCCACCTTTCCCTTCCACCGCGCTTCTCTGACAGCAGAGCATCCTCTCGCTGCCTCTCCCGCAAGGAGCGGAGGGAGGAGGGGGCTCCGCTCTGCTTCTCCTTTTCACGGAAACACATCCATGACGCGGGCTCGGCTGCGCGCAGCCCCCCGCTCCATCTCCGTCGGGGCGTTAAAAAAAGAGGGGAAGCGAGAGGAAGGGGANNNGGGGGCAGCGCTGCGGAGCTGCCGCTTCGCCCCGCACGGCGGCACGGCCGGGGGGGAGCGGAGCCGCCGCGGAGCCTCCCGCGCCTGCAACCAACTTGTCGCCCTGCCGCCGGTGCGCCCCGGTGCCCGTTCGCTTCGCGCCGGGAACTTGGGGTGTTCGCTGAAATTCTGGATTATGTTCCTGCTGAGCCGGTCTGCGGGGAGCTGAGCCAGGGGAGGAAGCATGCGGGGCTATTTAATGGTTTTCTGCCTTATTTGCTGCACCGCGGACGGGCAAATAGTGTATTCCATCGCCGAGGAAACAGAGCGTGGAGCGTCTGTTGGGAACATAGCAAAGGATTTAGGAATAGATGCAGCTACACTTTCAGCTCGGAAATTTCGCATGATCACCGGTTCAAGTAAGCAATATTTTAATATAAATGCCAGCACAGGGGCTTTGTCTGTTAACGAGCCCATAGACAGAGAACAGCTTTGTGAATTAAAGTCTATCTGTCTTCTGAATTATGAACTCGTGTTAGAAAACCCTCTAGAGCTTTATAGGGTTGAATTCAAAGTCTTGGACATAAATGACAACTCCCCCAGCTTTCCCTTAAGTGAATATCATATAAACATGCCTGAGTTCCTGTCACCTGGGGCACGGTTTACACTCCCCAACGCCCAAGATCTTGATGAAGGTGCTAACAGTGTCCAGAATTATACTCTGAGCCCTGATGAACATTTCTATTTGGAAATGCAGATACGCGGGGATGGGAGTAAATATCCTGAATTGGTGCTGAAGAAAGCCTTAGACAGGGAGCAGCAAGCCACACACAGACTTGTGCTTACAGGCAAAGACGGTGGGAACCCTCCAAAGTCTGGTGATGTCCCGGTCATTGTGACTGTGCTGGATACCAACGACAATGCACCAGAATTTGAGCACTCGGTCTACAGGGCGAGTATCTTGGAGAACTCCCCCAGTGGCACTTTGGTAGTCCAAGTGCATGCCACGGACTTGGATGAAGGTCCAAATGGAGAGGTCAGGTATTCCTTTAGCAATACAACTTCTGCTGACTTACAGCGAATGTTCTCAATTCACCCACACACTGGGGAGGTGACAGTCAATGGCGTTTTAGCTGTTCAGAGACCCCTTCTCGAGATGCTTATTGAGGCAAGAGATAATGGGGCATTTGGCATGTCCAGCACAGCTAAGCTGCTGGTGGAAATCACAGATGTGAACAACCACGGTCCAGAGATTACAATTACATCCCTTTCCAGTCCCATTCCTGAGGATGCTGTTCCTGGCACAGTGATAGCTCTGCTGAGTATTTTGGATAAGGACCCTGGGGAGAATGGGAAAGTAACCTGCCAGATCTCTGAAAACCTTCCTTTCCAGTTGAAGCCTTCCCTTCAAAACTACTACAGCCTTGTCACCAGCGAGCTTCTGGACCGAGAGCTGATCAGTGAGTACAACATCACCATTAATGCCACAGACTTGGGTTCTCCTCCTCTCACCACTCAGAAGACTGTTTGGGTGCAGATTTCTGACGTGAATGATAACCCCCCAGTCTTCAGTGCTGATGCATTCGATGTGTTTGTGGAGGAGAACAATCCACTTGGTGCTTTTCTCTACCAGGTCTCGGCATCTGACCCTGATATAGGGGAGAATGGACGGGTCTCTTACACGCTCAGGAATTCCACAGTTGCGGGCAGTGCCCTGACCAGCTTTTTGTCTATGAACTTGGCCAATGGGAGCATCTATGCAAAATGTGCCTTTGATTTTGAACAGCTTAGGAGCTTCCATTTCCAAGTGGAAGCCAAGGACAACGGGAAACCAGCCTTGAGTGCTGCTGTAACAGTGAATGTTTACATCTCAGACCAGAATGACAACGCCCCAGCCATTCTGTACCCCACCAGCCAGAATGGCTCGGTAGCTGTGGAAGTCGTGCCCCGCCTGGCTGATGAGGACTACCTGGTGACCAAAGTGGTGGCAGATGATGAGGACAATGCACAGAATGCTTGGCTTTCCTATCACCTAGCCCATTCCTCCGACTCCACCCTGTTCCAGCTGTCACCGCACACCGGTGAGCTGCGCACCACGCGCTCCATGCGCTCCACCGACTTCCTCAAGCACAAGGTGGTGGTGGTGGTGCGGGACCACGGGGATCCGCCGCTCTCCTCCACCGTGACGGTGGGAATCCTGCTGGCTGACACCCTGCCCCAGGCACTGCCAGACTTCGATGACAGCGGGGAGCCACAGCCGCTGCTCAACGCCACAAACATCTACTTGATCGCTTCCCTCGCCTGCGTCTCCTTCATTTTTGCGGCGTTCATCTTCTTCCTCGCCATCATCCGGCTCTGCCGGTGCCGGACTTGCTGCTGCAGTGGCTGCTGCTACCCCGCTGATGATTATAAAAAGTATTGCTACAGCGTGCACATGCTTCCCAGCTCCCACCTCCCACCGGACATGCTGGAGGTCACTGGCGTGGGTAAACTCACCCACACCTACTTGTACAGGGCATCTGTAGGGCTTGGGCCTAGCAACAGCAGCATCCCAAATGGAGATGCTGGCAATGTTCCTAGTGGCTCAAGGTTACAGGTGCCAGGACCCTGCATCCAAGTGCAGCAGGTTCAAAGTGACCGGTTGAGTGCTGTCCTCGTGGTAAGTGCTTCTTCCTTTCACTTTTTTTTCCTCCCAGGCACGTGGTCCTGTGTCTGCTCTAGGCTGCGCAGTGCAGAACATGCTGAGGGCATTTGCAGGAAAACAGGTGTCAATTCATGGCGCCTGGAGGAAATTTCAGTTTCTTTTGTATATTTCCTAAAGCCAAGAATCTCTTTGGCTGAAATATTGTCATGGGATGAAAAAAGCGATTTTTTTTTCTGCTATAAACATTGAGAACCTTCAGACACAACTGAAAGTGAAGGTGTAAGTGAAAATGAAATGCCATGCAAGCCAAGCCATTGTCTTCAGAGAGCTAAGTAGGGGCATGATAAGAATCCATGCAAGTTTCTGATCATTGAGTGGTTCTTACAAACACTGTGTAGAGTCTGTGATTTTACTTTTTTATTATTTTTTTTATCCCTGCCCTGAAATTCCTGTGGTTTTTTTCACTGAGGGGCAGTAGTTTGTTGAACCAAGATGCTGGTTTGCAATGCCTAAGGTAACTCTTTGGTGGAATAGCTGTAATTCCATATCCAGCACCTCTTTAGGGAATGTGACTTGTAGTGCTCATCTCACTTTCCAAACAATCCACAGGTTTTATGAATTTAAAATAATTCTCTTCTGGGCCCCTGACCAAGCTGGTTTCTTCTCAATAGTGTGATGAGTGATTTTACAGGAGAAAATACCTTCCTGTGATCACAGTGTAGGGCTATGTCTGCAGGCCTAATCTACTGGGTGTTGCTGCATTACTTGTCCAAGATTCAGTTGTCTCAGATCTATTTTTAATAGGTCCTGTGAGCCGTCTTTACATTTTCATGAAGTTCTGAGATGTTTTCCCTGCAGACTGTCAAATTCCTTGGTGTGCATAACAGTAATTAACCACTGTGGGTCTGTCCAGGCCAGTGCTGTGTGTCTGGTGAAAGCTCCTCCAGATGTTTCTAAGGGAAAAGTCAGAACTCAGCTTAGACAGACATGGTGTAATTTGCTTCCTGCTGTTGGTTTTTATTCTAGTTTACACTTATTAGAGGCTGTCCTAAATCTGCAGACATTTTGTCTATTTTCACCTTTGAAATCCTTATTGTACCTTTAAATATATGTAAATGCCCAACCCATTTTTGAACCTTGATGTAACGGTAGCTTCAATAGCTTCTTTGGATAATCAAATATGCATTCAACTATATAACATTTTGGTTTATAACTCCTGAATTTCCAAATAGTGAATTTTTGTAAGCTTTCCCTCCTAGAAAAGTTCCAGATTTGCTCTTCGCTATGCAATTAGTTCATCGTGCCTTCCCTTATGTATGTGTAGACCAGATTTCATTTACACATGATGGTTTTCCTAGTATTTAATCAGTCATAATTAGTTTTAAATTATGTAGCAGCAGAAGGTTGCTGACGTTGTGGATTTCTCATTGTTCAAAGACGGATATGCAGAATGGCCAGGTCTTGCAAAAGCAGAAGAGTTGGTCTCCTTCCTTAAGAAACTCTAGAGTCTAGGAAAATAGCAGTTGGCAAGTATGTAAAAAAAGATCTGTACCTAATGCATTGGATACTTTGGCAATTAATGATTACCCCTCATTGATTATTTGAGGATCTGAAAAACAAAGGAGTTGAGTTAGAACCTTTGTAATGGGGAGGTAAAAAGTGTTTTGGCAATATCTTGACGCGGACGGTGTCTGCAAGAACCCTGGCAGTATCTGGGGGACTGGATATTAGTTCATAATTGCAAAACTAATAATAGTGATGGCATATATATAACAACAAAAAACCCCTCAAAAAACTGTCACAACTCATTTCTTTGTTCCAGTTGAGTAAGATCTGNATCAGTCATAATTAGTTTTAAATTCTGTTCTCTGTAGCAGCAGAAGGTTGCTGATGTTGTGGATTTCTCATTGTTCAAAGAGGGATGTGTGGAATGTCCAGGTCTTGCAAAAGCAGAAGAGTTGGTCTCCTTCCTTAAGAAACTCTAGAGTCTAGGAAAAGAGGAGTTGGCAAGTATGTAAAAAAAGATCTGTACCTAATGCACTGGATACTTTGGCAATTAATGATTAACCTCATTGATTATTTGAGGATCTGAAAAACAAAAGAGTTGAGTTAGAACCTTTGTAATGGGGAGGTAAAAAGTGTTTTGGCAATATCTTGACTCGGACAGTGTCTGCAAGAACCCTGGCAGTGTCTGGGGGGCTGGATAATAGTTCATAATTGCAAAACTAGTAATAGTGATGGCATATATGTAACAACAAAAAACCCAAAAAAAACCCCTCAAAAAACTGTCACAACTCATTTCTTTGTTCCAGTTGAGCAAGATCTGGAAACTCAGGTTACCAACACATTAAAGAACCAAATAATAATAAAAATGCCCAAGTATCCCTAATCTCCATAATCAGAACACTTGCAATGTGTCTCGTTACATCTTGCTGTATTTCAGTCATCCAGCTGAATTTTTAAACTTGTAACGTGAGGCATCTTTTTGTAGCTTTTGATAGAGGAGAAAGTAAATCCCACATGTCATTCTTGAGGAATTTTATTTCCTTGGCTTCTGATACTCAGAGATGGGCAGCTATAGATGTGGCTCTATGTGGGAATTCCAAAGATTTTATATTAATTGAGCTGGGTAGGGGAGAAGAGGCAGAGACTGATAAAAATCCATCTACCCTTGAAACCAAAATTCTGCTGGTTATTATTAATTTGGTGCTGATTGTTCCAGTGGCATTTGAGCTGAAGAATTTACTATATATATATATATACACAATTAGAAATTTTTATTAAAAAATTTAAAATTTAATTTTTGATGTTGACTAAATGCAGTATGTAAGTACTTTCAGACTGATTCATTTGGAGTTGAAAATATAAACCTACATGACCCTTTGTGCTTTTGAGGAGGAGTGATCGTATTGCTCCCTAAGAATATAAATGTAACAAAAAGAGAGTAACAAACATTTTAAAGGCACTAGGAGCAACTTCATAGTTATCATTCAAAGCACTGAAAAGTGTTTAAAAATGACAGTTTTAGCAGAACTTAAATAGACCTGATTTTTATTTTCTTGGGTTTTTTTAATTGAGGAGGTGATTACAATTTTCAGTATTTGTATGATAGAAAAAGATCTGGATATATGAAAATGTAATAGAATTTCCAGAAATTAGGTGTATTTTCAAAATTTAGGTTGATTTCTTTATTCTTTTTTTGCTTTTGCTACTGAATTAAACAATAGGCTTGAATGTTTTTACACATGCAGACACGAGACCCATTTGTGCTTTTATATTTTCTATTTGGGTTAGAGCTATGAATAGCTCTGTGTGTGGCCATAATAGCAGTGGAGTAGATGGTAATTGTATCTTTTTCAGTATTTTGTTGTGTCTTTTTGCATAAATGGCAGCTGAGTGAAAAGCTGGGGACTCTGCTGTAGGAGAGACAAAGGCACGAGTGGTTACTAAAGTAAGCAGTGGTTCCCCGGCTGATTTCTGGGATTGTGATGTAGCCATGGATTGCTCCAGTTCTTTTGTTTGCTTGTGTTGGCCATTGTGCTTCACAAAAAGCCTGTGAGATATTTCTACATTCAGAGCGTGGTGACCTCTCTGTGACTTGGCTTTTGATATTTAGGTTACAGCCAAAAATAGATGCAAACCTTGCGATGGAGAATTTTTCTCGCTAAACTGTAATGGGAGTGGAATAATTTTGCACAACATGGCATGCATTTCCTGTGACAAAAATGGATCCACTTCCATTGAGACAGGCTGGCAATTGAGGCTGAACTGCTGCAGGCTAAGCATCAGTGGCTTCCTCACACAAGTGGAGACCAGATGTGTGTGCAAGCCCTCCCTGTGGCTCTGATGGGAATAACACGGTCAAATGTAAGAGTGAAGCATCTTCTCAATTCTTCCTGTCAGTGCTAATCACAACCTGCCTAGAACCAGCAGTTTTACGGCCACATTACAAGAGTTCAGTTTTTAGGAAGATTTCTTGGCTATGAAAATTTCTCTTGGGGTCAGGCCAAGAAAATCCTAGAAGGAGCGATGATCAAAGAAATTTGAAAATTTTGAAAGATATTCAGAGAAGTTCAGTGAGGGAAAGTTCCTCCTTCTGACTGTTGAAAATCAGAATAGCTATTGATATGATGATGGCAAAGAGGCAAGAAGGGCCTTTGTATGGGTTCCACAGAGATGTTTATTCCAGCCATGTATGCAGATTGTCCACGGACAAAGGTGAACCTCATGAGAAGGGTCCAGGTTCAAGTATAGGGGTGATAGGGGCTGCCAGAGCATCAGAAACCAATTGTCATTTATATCATTTATCAGTTATCAAATATCAATTATCAAGGGGCATGGGGGCAGTACAAAGTTGGAGTTAGGATGTGGGAGCCAATGGGGAAATAGGGAGGGAGTGACTGAGGGACAAAGGGATGGGGATGGGGTTAACAGGGCTGAGGGAGGGAGCAGAACAGGGGTACATTGGCATAACAGAAACAGGGGATCCTGTGAGAGAAGCCCCTTGTGTCTCCCCAACTCAGGGAATGCCTCTCAGGGTCCACCAACCTCCACATCTGACCACTCCTTCCCCAAAGAAGGGTGTGTTCAGCAAATGAACACTGAGTCTTGTAAACACTAAAATGCCTGGGCTGAAACTTTGCTTGTCTGATGCCTGCCTTGGAGTGTTGTTTTTAGAAGTGGGAAAGGAAGAATGACAGGAGGAGTTGGTTGAGACAAAGGGCTTGAGGGGCTGTGGAGAGTAATATATTGTGTTTGGAGATGGATAAAGGGAAGGGAAGGGTGAGGCTGAATGGTGGCATTGGCCAAGGAAGGGTAATCCTTGTATGAAAGCCTAACACCAGAAAACATAATTTAGATCAAATCCAGTCCTTTCCTGTACCACTCACAATTAAATCTTAAATATTAAAATTCAAGTATTTACATTCTAATTGAAAAATAATAATTTTAATTAAAAAATTCACTAGGCTGTACCCATTATTCCTATTGGAAAGTTATTCCCCTAAGGCTTTGAAATGCTCTTTTGGTATCCTGCCAACTGTTCTTTGCTATGAGTTTGTAGACTTTTGATTTTGTGCCAGCAATTCCCTTTTAGTATGAGTGGTTCTTTCTCTCTTTGCATCTTGCTTTATCCACTGCTTAGAAAGCAACCACATCCTTTCTTAGCATTTGTTTTACCAAGCTAAACATTTCTTTCTTTCAGTCCTTTTCCTATGGTCAGCTCTGTACTTATCTGATTATGCTGGTATCCCTTCTCAGCATCAGTTTTTAATTTTTGGATATATATTCCTTGCTTTTCTTGTAAATATGTGACCAGACTAATAAATGTTTCAGAGAAAGGGCTTCCTATGTAGATAGGAATACTTCCTTGCCCAGGTCATAGGGAATACATCACCTCATTCTTCTTGGGAGGCCAATAACCTTACTAAACAAGTTTTAATAAGTTGATTAATCAGTCACATAGGTATTATTGCAGAACTTCTTTGGGAGTAGAGGTGTATGGGAAAGGTTAATTCCTAAGCTGATCCTTCTGCCCAAATTCCTCCATCTAAATGCTTGATGTTTGAACCTTAGGTGTTAAAAAGTCTTAGTCCCCTGCTCAGAGCAAAGGATCCTGCTCCTCTTTGTTCTGTGAGTTTAGACAAAGCCTGCAGACAGCACTGAGAGTAAAAGAATGACTTTTATCTTGACAGATATCCAGATTTTGAAGTGAATGACTCCATATGCTTGTCCTCTGGAATAAGAAGGTGTTAGGATAGCCCAACTTCTTGTGTCTTAAACTTTTCAGTGCTGCACTGTATTCAAGGTTTCACTAAAATCAGAATTGATGAGATGGATTTCGGTTTGTTTCTATTGAAGAGAATTGAAAACTGCTCTAGCAAATTGTTGTCTTTGATAAATCTATGATTATTTTCCTTCCTTTTCAGTGTTCTTTCATTTCTCTTTTAGTTCTTCCTCCAAATTTGTATCCAAACAAACAGGGTAATGGGCTTTTGGTAACAGAGGCTGGATTTCACCATTTTAAATTAATGTCTGCATTTGCTTTTCTTCAATGAGGTTATTCTACTTCAGACGTGACAGGTTCATATTAAAAAACAAACAAACAAACCTAAGGAAAACCAAATTCTCTTCACTTCTATGCTTTTATTTATCAGTTCTTTTAGAATTCAGGTAGCGCAGAATTGAGGATTTTTAACTCTCTGTGTTTTAGTTCTTCCTTGGTCACTGTAATTTCCATTCCCTTAAGTAATTTGTCACATATTCAATGTCACACCCAAGATACAGAAAACAGAGGAAAATGCAGATAAATTGTCATAAAATGGGATGGTGATTCTAGGAGATCATTGGTCCATGTGTGCCATATTTTTGTACCAATGGCCTGTGAATCCTGTGCTTCCCATTGGAGACAAGCTGCTGATTTTAGTGTGGCCCAATAAAACTCTTAATGCTGTGTTTTTCTGGGCTTACAGCTTGCTTGTTTCAAAATAACAAGGGGAGTTGTGACTTGCTGAAGAGTATTTAAAATCACAATCAAAAGAATGGCAACAAAATCCAGCATCCAAACTGAAAAGAGAGCAAACAGGCACATGGGAATGAAGGCATTTAATTGAGAATTTGTAAGGCAAAGCAGCAGGCAGGGCAATAGCTCGAGGATTTGGTGCTATCAGAGGCATTTGGAGAATAAAAGAAAATTTGACCAATAAGGCAAATGGAAGTTAAATATCATAGAAGGTACATAAAAAAAAAAAAAAAGGTTTGAAGCCTCTAGTCTTTGAGCAGTTCCTCTAAGGAAAATGAACATATTTTTGTTCTTTGGATTCTTTCTTCTCCAAAGGAATGATTTTTATATTTTGATCTGTTAGTTCTTCCATGTCCCCCATGGCTAGTCCCAGTCTGATGGGTCTCAACACTGTTTTTAGTGGCTTTTTACTTCTTTCTTACTTGGCAAATGTCAAACATCTTTGCACCACCGGCCTGCAAAATCAAAGTTTGTGATGTTTCCTCACAAAACCCGAAGGTATTTATTCCAAAAGCTTCTGTGGTGTTACTTCTCAACCTTTTCCAATTCCTTTGTTGGGGTCAGAAGCAAGGGAGCAGGGAAGGCTTACGGCTGAGTGGGCTCTTCATCTTTTGAACTACACAGCTGTTTGCTCTGGGTCTTGAGAATAGGTTTTAGTCAGCTTTTAGGTTCTGCTGTGTGGCCAAAAATTATATGGAGATTGGTGCAATATCCTTATGGTTAAAGCAGTTTTCATTACCTGATATTAAGTTCACAAGATTGTGATCACACCTGTAGTAGGAAAGCATTTCAATAAAACTCAAATTCAGCCTTTCAGCTTTGTGATTTCAAGGAAAGACAGACGTGGAGCTACTGGAGACAGCCCAGTGGTGGCCTCTATGATAAAGGGGCTGAAGCATTTCTTGTTTGAGGGAAGGCAGAGAGCTGGAACTTTTTAGCCAAGAGAAGAGAAGGGTCTGGGGCTGGGGGAGATCTCATTACTGTATAAAAATAGAGCCAGGCCCTTTTCCAAGAGTGCCCAGTGAGAAGAAAACAGGAGGATGCTTTGTCTAAGCTTAAGTAATTTATTTTTTTGGTTGGGTTTTTTTCCACTGTGAGGATGCTGAGCACTGGTACAGGTTGCCCGAGGAGACTGTGAAGTCTCCATCCTTGCAGATATTCAAAAGCCACCTGCTTTGCTTGACCCTGCTTAGGAAGTGGGGTTGGACAAGACAATCTCCAGAGGTCCCTTCCAACCTCAACCAGTCTGTGATTCTGTGTTGCTCTTAATGAAGAAGTTGACTCAGTTTTCTTCTTTGTGGAATACTAATCCTGTGGAATATAGCCTGTGTTGATTCTATTATTTATACATTCCTTCAAGTGAATCCTCCACTTGTTTGGAGTTTTTTCATTGTAGTGTAGGTATTTGGTTTTATTTTTTATTGAACAATTATTAAAGATAATCAATCTCTAAAGCTATTTGTTTTCAATATCATATTGCTTGGAAGGAGATTTGGTGGAAAAAGCAAGTGATTACTTCCTTGCAGCCAGAGGAGAAATAACTGCTACCTTATCTCACCTTTTTGGGGCTGGTGAAGTAAAATCACCCCAGCAAATGACTTGGGTAGTCAAAGTTGCCAGCTGGAATAGCTTCAAAGGATCTGGGGTTGTTGGTTTAGGGCTGCTATTTGCACTTTCATCTTTGTTTTAATCTTATTATATATTTGTCCAGGGATTAGAATTAGCAAGTTCCTGTCTTCTCTTTTACAGCACTGTGCTGCTCTGCAAGGCATTCCACCTCTTTAATGCCTCTCACCTTATTTAAAAAAACTACAGGAAAAATTAACCTGAGCTAATACAGAACATGGAAAGAAGCCAGTTTGATCGTGGTCAGAATAGAGCTGCAGAATACAAACGTGCACTGAAAAATATTATCACTTTGGAGCTCTTAGTCTGGTGGGGCCCTTTACCATTGTCATGTCCTGCTTTATGAAAAAAGGTTTTCTTCAAAGAGGACCCAGATGTTTTTGAATAAAATCCAAACCCATCAAGCTGTCACCATTCTATGAATTAATAGTTCATCACCAAGTGTTTCTCTTCTGTTTTGTTTGTATTCTCGTCTAGGAGAGGGGGCAAATGTGGGTAATGTAGGTAATTGAGGTCCATGGAAAACTTGTAAAACTGACAGTATTGGATTAAACTTGATTGAATGGAAAAAAAATGAAACATTGTGGCTGCCCAAAACATTTAAAAAAACAAAGATTACTTTAAATGTCCCTACTCCCTCCTAACAGTTTCTGTAGGACAGAGATTGTGTTAGAACAGAAGTAGAACAAGGATGGGGTTCCAACAGCTACAATTTTTTTGTAGTCTTTTTTCCCCCTGAAAAGACTGACACATTTTTTCCCCTTTGTAAAAAAATATATTGGCTCTAAATTAAACAGAGTCTTGGCGTGTTTTACTTGTGCAGTCTGGAAAATCTCCATAATTTGTGGCCATTTCAAACACATTAACAATCTTAAACAGATGTATGCTACATTATCTCATAACTTATTACATCTCTGTACCCTGGGTTCCCAGTCACCTCAAAGGTAGCAGAATTATTCTATTTATCAACCTTAATGCTTTATATTTAGACTGTTCCAAGTCAATATTTGGCTACTGCTAATGCTCAAGCCTGGTTAGCTTCCAATAGAGCTGTTGGAATTTTATATATAAAAGTGTTCTGCCTGAAAAACACTTTTTAGTTACTGTTATAAATAGTGTTGAGTCACTTAATATCATGCATTTTTAATGTAGTAATAATTCTTGCAAAAGGATTGTTTTTCAAAATACTTTAACAGAGGAAAAATGGACCAGCAGCAATTATTGTCAGCAGTAGCATTTTGTATCCAAAGATCCAATCTAAATTTGCTTCCAGGACCAAATCTATGTTGTTTATAGGGGAATATTTTGATTAAACCAAAGGATAGGTTAATGTGCCCACCTCAGTAACAGATGAAATGAAGTTCAACATCATGAGCAACTTTAAAATTGTTCTATTTTATTTAACAAAAGAAATTGCAATTGGTGGTCTTAGAGCCACAGACTTCTGTGTTTCCAGCTCTGTCCACTAAAGAATGAACAAAACCTTTTCGGTGTTTTAGGCTGTGTTCAAACCATTGCTTACTACAAAAATGGTGTGATGCACAGAAACCCTGACAGCACAAAAACCTCAGGTGTCCCAGGGTGGTGATGGTGGGGGACTGGGTTAGACAAGTTTGGCTGCACAGTTTGGTCATTTCTCTGACTGCTTGCTCCAAGCCCTGTCCAACCTCACCTTGGACACTTCCAGGGATCCAGGGTCAGCCATAACTTCTCTGGACACCCTCACAGGGAGGAATTCCTTCCCAATATCCCATCCAGCCCTGCCCTCTGGCAGTGGGAAGCCATTCCCCCTTGTTCTGTAACTCCATACTCTTGCAAATTGTCTCTCTCCATCTTCCTTTTAGACTCCCTTAGGTACTGGGAGGCTGCAATGGTCACCCTGAATCTTCTCTTCTCTGGGCTGAACAATCCCAGTTCGCAGCTTTTCCTCACAGGAGAGGTGCTCCATCCCTCTGATCAGCTTGGCCTCCTCTGGACTCACTGAAACAGGTCCTTGACCTTTCTGTGCTGGGACCTGGGGGCTGGAGGCAGCTCTGCAGGTGGGGCCTCACCTGACCCAAGAGAGAGGCAGAATCCCTTCCTTTCACCTGCTGTCCATCGTGCTCTTGATGTGGAATGTGTCTGATCATTCCTTTAAATGTCTTGCTGGAGTATGTTTTGGAAAAAGGACTTGGTATTTGTTGGGAAGTGGTCTTTGTGTCATGCTTGATGGCCATTAAGAGTTGCTAAGGTTGGCTGAGTTACAAACTTTTGAGAAATGATTGTTCACTCTCCTTGGTAGATAATAGCAAGAGCTGGAAAGCTCAGCTCCCTCTGAGGCCTGCCAGCAGAGCCCTGATCCAGCCAAGAGCTGGCAGGACCTTCTGATAATTGCAGTTGGATTATTGTGGTGCAGACCAAAATTGAGGCTGGGGCTGGAACGGAGGACAGAGAATTGGGAGGAAAAAAAACCCCATAAATGAACACAGTGCTCAGCCCAGGACCAGGGTGCAGGGAAGAGGAGGGTCCCTAATTTTAGCACAAAAGTTTAGAAATGTGAGCCCTGTATATAGGTGCTTGTCTGTGGCAGCCTGTTTCACAGTGTCATTAAAAAAAATATTCAAGGAATGTAGGGAACTAAAAGAAGTGAACAAATAAGTATCCAAGATGAGCATAAATAGACAACTAATTGCATGATGCAAGAGTATAATAATTAAACAGATGTATCACAGTGGAATATAATAGAATATTTTATACCTCAGAAATCTAATAGCTATTTTTTCTAATACTTCTATCTGAAGTGAAGGTGCTTTGTTTCAGAGAGATTCTAGCAAGGCTGAAGATTGTACAAACCTTTGTATTTCAGGAGTATAAAAAGACCAGAAAATAATTCATCAGAGTTAAAATCTGGCAGAGTTCCCATTATGGGTGAATTTAATTGCCAGAATTCTTGAATGAAGGATTAAAGGAGAACTGAAAGTCTTTGGTGAAAATATCCTGATTGCTTGCAGTGTATGCACAGGAGAAAGATAACTATGATGTTCATGGTTAAAAGATAAGTACCCAGATGGTAGCAATATGGATTAGTTTGTCCCTCCCTGTCTTTCCAAACCTCTTTTTCTCCCTGTTTTTATTTTGTCCTCCCTTATGCTTGTCTCTTTTTCCTTACCTTCTCCTGAGGTCTGGTTCCTACCCTCAGCAATGTTTTCACATTTCACTCTGATTTAAAATACACGAGCCCCTGAGAGAGGGACCAGACCCTGTCGCTGTGGGGCACGCAATGGCACACACGGACACTCTTTGATGAGAAGGTTAAAAACTATTTATTAAAACATTTGACTCTAAATTTATAGTATTTCCACAAAGACCAGGGATTGGAGAAAAAGGTTGACACCTC
This sequence comes from Thryothorus ludovicianus, assembly GCA_013397245.1. Classification (NCBI taxonomy): domain Eukaryota; kingdom Metazoa; phylum Chordata; class Aves; order Passeriformes; family Certhiidae; genus Thryothorus; species Thryothorus ludovicianus. The sequence continues at coordinate 50,161 of VZTB01015582.1, read as the reverse complement.
TCCCGTCCCGTTGGTCAAGACAACTGTCCTTCACTTGTTCTTCACACCAAGAGAAATCATGTAAACAACTTCATCGTATCAAAAACAAACTTCTGGTAACAACACCCCTGTGTGAGATAGAGCTAAGAACTAACATCAAATTAGAAAGTGCCTCAGAAAACTTGAAAAACGAGGACATCACCCACCTCCTGTTCTCACTGAACCAGCAGACAGACCCACACTGCTTTTGGTGTTCTTATAAACGTTGACTTTGACTGCCTCTGTTTCCACAGAAATGCCTCCCCTGACCACCGTGCTAATGGCCTGAGGGAGGGTATATCCTTCTCAGCGAGCTGGATTTGAAGGCCTCTAAACTCTGTCTTTAACCACTATTCAGAGTGATAAAGAAAGCCAGGAGGTACACTGGTGTTGCTGGACATTATTTTAGTTATTTCCGAACCACGTGGCCAGTAGTAGTTCGTATTCCAAATGCACAATCCTAAAATCTGTCTGCAAAGAGCACAGTTTGCAAGGAATATCAAATGCAAGGAGTCACGCTGAGACACTGCAGCTTTATCTGCTTGTGGAGGACAATGTTTTGATTAGTACAAGGAGAGGGGACTGATTTCAGTGGGTACATTTGGGATCATCATCCCTGCTTATCTCTCAGAGTCTCACATGTCCTGCTGTGGTGTCTCTGTCCAACGATGGCAGGAAAGCGCTGAGCTCAGCTGAATTGCTAAAAGCTGGATGCCTGGTGTCATTTGAGGTGTTCCAGGACTAGCAGTTGTGTTCTGTAAGGTTGGGAGATCTGTGCCCTTCTGGAAGGAGCAGCTGAGGCCCAGGCAGGATATCCTGTCCTCTGCATCACAGAGCCTCTGCCTGCTGTTGCAGGAACTGGTGCAAACAGTGTGGGTTTCCCTCGGTACACAAAATTGTTTGGCTTTGCCACGTGTGTGATCCATGCAAAATGCATAAGGTAATTCTGCATTAATACTACAGCTCGAACTCATGCTAAACATTGGATATAATCCAGCTTTTAAAGGAATATTTCATTAGGTCAATCACTCTGATCTATTCAGTAAGAACCCTTGTGCTCAAGGAAACAAATATTGAAGTCTTACTAAATTCAAACCATAAATATTTTGTGTCACTGAGGTTTTAAGAATTCCAAAGGGAAATTTGAAAACATTTTTGCTTAATGTTTACTTAAAAATCCCCAAACACTTATCTCCCTTCAGCACCTAGTGCAAATAATAAATTATACATGTGCATATGTACCTTATTGCTTGAGACTACCCAAGTACCCTTTGCAGTAGTGCTTTAAACCTTGCTGTGGCCGTTTTGATGCTTTTTGGAGGCTGACCTGGAGCAGAGACTAGAAAGAACAAGAGGATAAAGCGTAAATTTATTAAAAGGCCTCAATGGGTACACCTGGGCAGCACAAGAGCCCAGCTGAGCCACACCCAAGATGCCCCAAAATGGACACCTGATCACACTTTTATAAATTCTGGTCCATCAGCACATTAGAGACAGTTGTCCAACCACAGTTTCAGGTTATAAAGCTCCATCCTCCTGGTTTTTTCTTCTCACTTCACCGTTGTTTGTGTTCTTATGCCTGAAAGTTGTCTTTGGTATTGAGCTAGAGAAGGAATTGTTTTGTCTTTCTACTCTGTGAAGAGAACTCAGTAGCATTTAATAATGAAACCTAAAACTACCTACTAAAGCACATGATCTAAAAAATATAAAAGCTAAAACCTAAGGCATCAATTTGAGCCCAGATATTGCTGACATCTTAGGAATAAATTAAGATAACCTGCCCAAAGTCATGAAGTCCCTGATGTAACACTGAACAGAACCCAGCTGCCCTGACTTCCTGTTTTTATGGTGTGTGATGAACTGCCTCTGCCTCCATCTCGCTTTTGTCTTGTTCTGATTTCTAAAGCCCCAGTTTAGCTCCAGGGTACTTTTTTTCTTTCTTGTTGCTGCATGAGTGCCACTGCTTCTCAGGCTTTCCTCTGAGCTTCTGATCATAATCTGCCCCACCTCATATGTTGCATCTCCCTTTTCCTTTGCTTCCCTTTCCAAGAACTTTCAGATCCCATAAATCAGAGTTGAACTTGTGGCTTTGGTGAATCTGACAGAGCAATCACAGCAGTGTTGAAGCTGGGCTACAGGTCCTGAGCTGGACAGCTGTGATCAGTGTCTTTCCACCCTCATCTTAATACCTTGGCCACTGTTTCACCCTGAGGTGTGCCTGTCAGCCTGTGCAACACAGGGTATTTTTCATGCCATGCAGCCAAATCCTTTTTTAATAGGATATTACAGTTCTTATATTTCCTATAATCTGTTCACTGCTGCCTCATTCTCTGCTGCAGTACCTATCCAGGGAGTGAGCTGAGAGATGTTGCTGACAGCTCCCATCTCATCTCCCTCCTGCTCTGCTCCTTGCAACCCCTCCAGCTGCCTGGAGCTGGTCCTGCTCTCCAGCATCAACAGCAGCAGTGACTGCTGGAGACTGAGGGATGGTGAGGAAGGGTGCAGGAGCTGCTGTCTGTGTGTAGACAGGGAATTGGACTTGGAGCAGAGACCTCATACAGCTGTGCCTCATCTCTTTCCTTAAAGTCTCTCTGGGTTCTAAAAAATTGCTTTTTCTTCTCCTCTCCCTCCACACACTGTTTGTGTTTTTGTTTTAATCTGGTTGCTCAGCATCTTCTGACATCAGTCCCATCCTTTCAGATTGAACTCTTACCCCTCTCAGGGTCTGTGCAAATTGAGTCTCGCACAGAAGAATCTGGAATTATTATGTGGAAAATCAGGATTACAGAAGTAAGATCTTGTGGCAGGGAAAAGTGATTTTATTCTGCAAACCCCTGAGGTTTCCCACTCTCACTCATTTTCTTGCTAGATTTTGAACACTCACACCCCCATAGTTCCTGATGGTCACTGGTGACCAGGATCACTTGTGTGCAGTGCTTTGGGACCAGGGACATTGGCTGCCATGGCTCACAGTCTCATTCAGCTGTGACAAAGTCTGATCTGGGATTGGTCATTGATGCCCATTAGCAGTAGCTGCTCTCTGTGATATTTTGCATCATTGTTTCATTTCACCTTTTATAGTCTTCAGTAAAATTCCTTAATTTCACAGCTCTCTTGTATTCCCCACTGTGCATCTTAAGGCTCAGTTCTCTTCTCCATCTTCTTTACACCTTATTTTAGGTAATTTTCCTTCTCTTTATTCATTTGGATTGAAATCTCATATAGGCTCCTCTGTAGGAATTAATGAATTGTTTCCCAGCTGTTCCTTGTATTGTATTTTCTTTGTGTGCTTGAACATTTGCACACACTTTGAGTCATACTGCCTTTATACTAATCCTAAATATATATTTATATATATTTTGCAAATCTCTGCATGCAAAGGAAAAAAAGTAAATGAGTGCAAGTCAAATGCCATAATTACAGACAGGAAAAACTCAGATTAATTAGAGGTAATAAACTATTGATAAAGTATTCACAAGAAATGAGGAAGCTAAATTGTTGCTGGGTTGCTTTTTTTTGCATAGAATTATTATCAGATTATTTTGGTACATTTTCAGGTACTACTCGGAAGTGCACAGTTGGAATCCAATCCTCTGTGCTGTTCTGATAACCTTATTAAATATGAATGAGATTGTAAAGTACAGTAAAGGGCACAAAATGGCTGGAATATAGATTCCAAGTCAACAGAAAAAAAGCCAAACAAACCAAGCTTTGGGGTGTCTATTTAGGAGACAACTGGGAGCAAGGAGGGTGTGGAATCCTACCTAGTGCCAGCACCCTGCAGAGAAACACAAATATAAACCAAAATCATTTAGCAGAGAGTGTAAGTCAGGGTCAAATGCTGCTCCTGGTTCTGCTGAGCAAGGAAATCAATGGGACATGTCCTGAGGTCAGCTAATATCAGCAGAATCTGCACTATTAACATTTTGCCCATCATATACGTGGCTATAGGTTATAAATAGTCCAAGAATGGCACAGTTTGGGCAGAAGGATTTTTTGTAATAGGATTTGAAGTAAAAATCTTCTAAGCTCAGAAATGCCTGCTGAGAATTAGCAAACAAAATGAAATATTCTCCTGCCCTACTTTCCTTGCTTAGCCATTCCCATGCAGACACATGAAATACAGAAAGCTGGGGAGCAGAATACTGGTCTTATTAAAAAATCCTCACATATTCAGTATGTTTTATGGAGTCTGTACTCTAATCCCCTCCTGCCTCCTTTATGGCTCTCAGCTGCTCTTTAAAATAGTTGAAGGGGTTTAATTTTCTGTCTGGGTGTATGAGATGTGGCACGTGTATCAGAAGTACAGGAGGAGACCTGCAGCTGAAAATGCAGCTGCAAGGGGGGTAAGAGTGGAGGGTTCTTGGGTATTTGCCCATGTAGCTCAGCAAAGCTTTTCCCATTTGTGCTAAAAGCTGTGTGGATTCTGTGATGGAGATTTTCCCCAAGGGGAGAAAAGAGGACAAGTGGAGACTGAGGGCAAACCTCATAGCAGTCTTCAATTTCCTTGTGGGGACCAGGCACTGAGCTCTGCTCTCTGGTGACCAGTGACAGAAGAGCAGGTTTAGGAAAATTTTCTTCAGCCAGGAGTGGTTGGGCATTGGAATAGGCTCCCAGGGCAGTGGTTGAAGCACCAAACCTGCCAGAATTCAAGGAGTGTTTGGACAACACCCTCAGGCACAGGGTGGGGTTGTTGGGGTGTCCTGTGCAGGGCCAGGAGTTGAACTTCAATGATCCTTATGGGTCAGCTCAGGACATCCTGTGATTCTATTTGTCCTTGGTGTCAAGTTCCTTCCTTCCTACCACACAGAGAATTACAAATTAAGCAGTGACTAATCCTGAGCCCACCATGAAAGGTTGGAACCAGACCTGCAGAGGTTCACTCCACACCATACCTGGCTTGTCTGTCGTGGTGAAGACACCCTGTACCCAACCTGTGTTTGTGCTGGTGAACTCTGGAAGCCCAGAGCACCACTTGCATTGTTCCTTTGATTGTTCCTTAATTCTACAGCAAGGAATGTCTGTGATACATCAACAGCTCTGCCTTTTCTGGTGATGGCTGAGCCTCTGGCTGCAGAAAGCTTGGGACTTCTGTCTGACTGCAGCAGCCAGAGGCAGAGGTCATGATTTGCTTCACTTCTATGTTTTAAAGAGCATAGCTCTAATGATTTAATTTCCTGGCAAAGTTGACATTGACTCTGTCCAACACCAAGAAAAGAGCAATCAAGCAGTTAATTCTAAAATATAACCTTGAAAGGGAAAGTCATTGCTACAGTTTTAAGTCTGATTAAGTAGAACTTGTTCTACTAATTTGAGAAATGTAGGGCAGCTCTGTACTACTCAGTATAAGAGCATTTTGGGTCTGATTTTAGATTGAGAAAGTCTGTCCATCACTTCTCTGCTGCTTTACAAATTTAACTTCAGGAGCAAGTTGTAGCTTGGTGCTGCATAAGAATATCCTGGTGGTTTGAAACAGACCCTTGTAGTTCTGAGCTAACCTCCCATACAGCTGGGGAGTAGAGATGTGGAGAGGAAGAAATTCCTGCCTCTGAGGGTGGTGAGGCCCTGGCACAGAGAAGCTGTGGCTGCCTTATCCCTGGAAGTGTCCAAGGCCAGGTTGGATGGGGTTTGGAGCAACCTGGGACAGTGGAAGGTGTCCCTGCCATGGCAGGGGCTGGAATGGGAGGAGCTTTTCCAACCCAAACCATTCTAAGCGTCACAGAGAAAGCAAGGACTAGAAAAAATTTTGGACAACATGTACACAGCTTTGATTGGAGGATCTATCCATCTTCCAGTTGTGCATCTGAGCTTTCCACTTGTGTCTTGAGCTTCAGGAGTGCCTGCAGTGAATGTGTGTTGGAAGGCATTCCTCTCTAGGGAATAAGCACAAAACATTGAAGTCCCATTTAAATTGTCACATGGGACTGAAGTTGCATCTAGGTGTGCTTTGGTGAGAGAATGCACCTGATATTCCAGCACAGTTAGAGGTTAATGGGTTAATGCCTGCTTCAGCTGCTGTTTTGAAAATACCAAGAGGCAGAGTGGCAGCAGGTGTGAGACTGGTGAGTCTGGGCTGGGCTACCTCGATACCTCTCAGTGAAAGGTCTGCAACGTTTTAGAAGTGTTAAGGATGGATTAGGCAGGCATGTAAAAGGAAGTTGCAGTGAAAGTATCTGTGAATAACAAAAGCATGAGTTGACTGTTCAGTACAAGGGGTAATCCTGTTAGTACCTTAGCAGGGCAGCTGCTGAGGAAAGGAGATTTTCACATTGTTGTTTTGTAGCTCTGAACTGAGTATGATTGCCCAAATACAGCTCTCAATAAATTAAGCATTGAAATCAAAACTTAAGATATGCTTTAATGACTTAAATTTATCATCCTGTCGATTAATGTATTTTCGTGAACTAAGAGAATTCATGGAGATGTTATTAGGAAATGCAACAAACTTGGAAAAGTCATTAGTGAGCAGGAGAGCAAGAGAGAAAAGTGCAAATGAAGGAGGAGAAAACTCCAACCTCCCAAAAAGCAAAATCTGATCCAGCACAAGGTGTGCAGGTTACATTTAGGGCATTGACAGTCAATATTTCCAACAGACTCAAAGGCAAACTCAGGTCATCATTAAAACAGTGTGGTTTCAAACCTACCAAATTGCCACTTCCTTGTTAAAGCCAAAGCTGGCAGAATCAGGTTTAGGTTGTTAACTTCTAAGAGACACTTTAAGAGGAAGCAGGGAGTATAAACTAAGCTAATAGATGTAACTCAGCATGTGTTTTCAGGAGAGGGAATGCACAGTACTTGCATACTTGTACAGTCTTTAATAATACAAACTTGGTCTCTTTTCCCTATTAAGGAGAGGCACTGAGAGGCTCTAAAGAAAATGTCTTTGGTCTTTCTCAGCAGTGAAGAAGGTGACTGTTCCTCATATTACTCCTTGCCTGTACTTTTGATTCTTGCCCTCTATTTTTATACCTGGGTCTCCATTTCCATTGGTTCTGTGCCACTGTTTGGTGCTTAGCTCCCTACTTTATCTGAATTGTGTAGACAAAAACGAGGGGAAAAGGAGACCTCAGCATACCTTATCAGCATCACTTTGGAACACAGTGTATTTCTTGTACAGCCTCAAGGACAAATACAAAGCTCCTAGGATATTGAGGGGAGAGAAATACGGAAAATTAACACCAAGGGAGAAAGTGAGTGGACATCCTCTGGCTTATGATGAAGGCTCTTCTTAGGGAATTGAGCACAGAAGTGCTCCTTAAAGCAGAAAACTAAATTGAGTCTTCAGTTTCCAGGCAAGTGCTTACTCATTTATGAATTCATATTCAATTAAACATCCAGAGACTGTTTCAGGAGGGTCAGAGCTCCCTCGTGACCTTATCCCAGTTCTCAAACTCTAAAGAGGGGCATGTGAATATAAGTATGGAGCAAAGCAGTAACCAGAGCTGAGAAACAAATTAAATTATTATCACCTGGAAGAAACTTGTTTGACTCCAGTGTGTCTCAGGACAGTTCACTGAGGTGAAATTTTGTGGTGGTTGCTTGAGCTGGGGAATCACAGATGCATGGACAAGTGGTAAAGACTCTGTCTCCAAAGAGAGACAACGGTGATATAGAAAAACACACCAACAAAAACCTTCAAGAAAATATTTGGGAGGTAAAAGTAACACTTACAGGCTTGGTGGGGATTTTAGAAAGGTGGAAGTTATTTTGTTGGTGTCCACGTTGTTAATGCCCTTCCATTTAGAATGGCACAGTTTGTGACATTATGCGCAATAGATTACGAAAGCATTTTTAAGTCATCAGAAAAATATAGCAGAAGGCAAACAGAATGAGTCAGACATATCCATCCTTAAAATTCAAACTATAAGTGAAAAATTATTGAATGTACTCAGACAATCAGGAAAAGAAAAAGAATTTTTTTCTATGTATCTTTGTGGTTTATCTCAATTGAAATTTTTAACACCAACCCCTCTCCATACCCCAACCCCAATTTCTTTAAGTGACATTTTCTAGAGCAAGCAAGTTACATTATTGCAAAGAGATTGTGACCTAAATACAAACAGGATTTTTTCTGGCTCTTTAGCAACCTTGGTTCCCATAACAGCAATGTTTTAAATAGCCTGGCTTCAGATGCCTGTGATACAAAAAGAAATTCTCACCAGTTAGATTCCTACCAATGGGAAAATGGATTTAAGGAAAGACACAAAAGAACAGAGCCAATCCAGCTGAGCAATTTGGCACAGGATCTGTCTATTCCAAACATGGGAGAGGCAGGTTCAAAATGACAAGATGACTTGTCAACAAGTAATTCAAGTGTGGAAGATGACTGGGACATAGGAGTGAAGAAATTTGGTGTAGAAATAAGTAGTTCACATTCCCTCAGGGAGGAGTTTTGCAGCATTTTTAGGAAAAGTGGGAATCCCACATCCCAAAGAAATTCAATGTAGGATGCAGACCTATGTTGCCATATCCCCAGGCAGTATCTTCTTGCTCAGCTGGTCCTTGAGGCATGGGAAGTCACAAAAAACCCAGTACAGTCTCCTTCAGAGAACACTGGAGGGGGTCCTCACTGAAGTAAGGAGGGTTGCAGAAGATTGCAGGAATCCTGAGAACACAGAGTGAAAGGTGGGGTTGAACTGAAGAAGCAAGTGCCCCTTGAAATGCTGAAATGTTTTTTTCCATAAGCTTCATAAATATCCATGGACTAGAAGATGGTGCTCACAGGAAAAAAACTGTGTATAAGAAACTGCACAAACTCATCATTCCCTTACGATTTATTGGAAATGTTTTCCACTTTGGTTGATGTAATCTGGCCTATGACTGATGGATGTTCCTTTCTCTGGACTTGATTTAATTCTAAGTAAGGCAGACAAATTGCAGGCACCAAATACAATCAGGCACATAGACAAAATCTATTTTTTTTTTCTGGAGAATGACACCAATTACCTGTTAGTTAATGGCTAAACTATGGATTTTGTAGACTTGTCTTCCTATTTTTTGCACACAGTTTTATCAGTAAGCTGAAGTCATGTCTGTTTTTATACAGTACTCAAGCAATCTCATTGCTACTGAAAATCTACATGCTGTCAAGTATGTGCAAAAATCAAATCTGGAGTCCAGTGCTTGGAACTGGTGTCTTCCCACCAGTTTAGAAAGGACAGAGTCATTGATTTGAATCTTTAAGTGATATGAGTTACTGAAAGTGAAATTATTTACAAAGAAGTGAAATGGATGTCAAGACACCTTGGAGTTCTTCAATTTACACGTTTTACATTCACATCTTTCTGGTTTCTAGTATGTATTTCTCTCTCCTTTTGCTGTGTGAGACTCAGGAATAGCCAGAGGAGGAACTTTGCTGAGTGTTCTGCAATGAAGCAAATTGAACACAAATTTATTGCTGCCCAAGCAAGTTTATGAGATCCTTTTTACAACTTTACAGAAAAAAAATTAGTTGTATAAGTATGGTTTGAAATGGATGAACTTTTCAAGGGCCTAAATACCTACAGAAGGGTGTCTGTACATAATTGTATCATAATCACGAGAAAAATCTGCACAGACATGTTTTTGTGGCACTGCATCAGGCTGCTACTAATTCAGGCATGTCTATATGTAGAAATGTTTCAAGGAAGACTTGCAGAGAAATGTGAGGATTTTCCGCATTAAAATAGTTATATTACTATGGCTGCTGGGGTATATACATACAAATATCTTGAGATATACTTGATTTTCTTGTGCAAGATTTGATAAAATCAGTATTCTTTGCTCCACCTGTATGTTTGTACTTGTGCCATTTAATTTAGCCCAGCTAATTAAAGCAGTGCAGTTTTTGTATGTCAGCAAATAGCAGAGGCCTGTGTGTATAGATACTGCATCCAGGCAGTGCCAGTCACTCCAGGGGTTATCAGGTTTATCAGCTGCTTTTGCTGCAGGGATGAATTCTGATTCTCTTGCTCGTGTGCATTGTTCTGAACTCAATGGGTACATTTTTGTTTAGTGAGATTTGAAGTGTTTCAAAATATTAATGCTTAGATGAAATTTCAAGAAATTACTGAAAAGCAAAATTCTGGAAAGAAAGAAAATTAGGAAGTCCCTAAGCCTTGATTCAATGAAACTGAAATTACATTTTTCTGTGTTTCAAGTTTTGTCTATTACTAGAAAAATCAATATTACTACAGGCCAGATCCCGAAGTGTTTTCTCAATTGAAGTTTTTCCTGAATTAAAATCACAGCCTGCAGGACTGACTCAGCATTAACACTGAAGGTGATAGAAATAACTAAAATTAGTATGATCATTGATGAATTTTATACAGATTTAAAAAGGACCTGGGGAACATTTAATCACAACAGAACACATTTTGTTTTATCACTTACCCACTCTGTAGTCAGCATTAACTTCCTAAAGCAAGTCTTTTTTGAGAAAGACTGTGGCATTTGTGCAGTGCTACTGTAAAGAAGCCAAGCTATAGTATCAATTTATACAATGATTATCAGAGTAATATTTTATGGGTGCTATAAAACTTATAAAATAGGCAAGAAGCCAGGCAAATCTAGATCTTACAATTCTGAAAATAGGAGAAAAATTTTCTAAGAACTTGAGGTTGAGAGACATATTTGATGGGAATGAAAATATTATGGAACATTATCTCTGTTCATCTGCCATATTATTCATAAATAATGTGTACTATTTATGTTCTGTGGTGTTTTGCAAAGCTTTGGCTGTGCACGGTGTTAGCTGTCCACAGAAACACAGGGTGTGAGAAAAGATGAACCAAGGTAATTTGCAAATAGTGAGGTGGGCCAGGATTTGAGGGTTCATCAGCCTTTCCTTGCTGCAATACAACAGAGCAGAGCCTGAGTGTCTGTCACAGGAGCCTCACTGCAGTCCAGACACAGTGTGACAGATCCCTTGCTGGTATTAACCCCCCCAGATGTGGGATTGATGTGTTTCATTCACACAGGGTAAAATCAGCTCGGGGCTAGAAAGCTGTTGCCAGCAGAGATGAGATTTATCTTCCCTCCACGTCCTAGCCACAAGCTTAGCCATTTCCTGGAGAGTCTTCATTAACATGTTCTTTAAGACAGGGCCTTAGATGTTGCCAGTGTAGGCTGTTGGCCTTTTATTGTTGTTTTGTATGTTTGTTAGAGGACTCTGTGGGTGTAAACCTGGAGGAGTGGGGCAGAGATGATTTATGGTCTGTCTGGTGAAATCACTGCGTGATTTTTGGAAAACTGAGGGTGTCTCTACAGGCTTCTCTCTTGCATGATAGCTGCAAGTTGGTTCGACACACGGCTGTATAGTCCATGTATGTTAGTGCTGCTATAACTTTTATTTTTATTGCATTCAGCAGGGTATTGGGTTCTTTGATGGGTGGGGGTTTTGTAGTTCAGCACTTACTTTTTTCTTTTGTGACACAGTCAACGTATTTTGTTCTGAATTTGTGACTATTGTGATCTTGAGGGTGGGTGCCTGGCCAAAAAATTGAAGTTAATTTTTTTCTAAGTGTTTGGCTCCTGGCAACTGGTTGAAATGGGCAATTTTCCAGGTGTTCTAGGCACTTGGCATCTCTAGATGCTCTTGTTGGTCTGCACAGACCTACATTTATCCTACTTAAGAATATAAACAGGGTTGGGTGGCTTGACAGCAGTAATTGGAGATACTGGTATACTGGGCACATCAGAATAAATATGAGGGCAAATATTTGGACCACAAAAATGGGCTGAGAATAAGGGAACCATCAGCCAAAATGGGATAATGTTGTCTCTTCTGGTAGAGGTGGCCACAGAGAAAAGCTGATGGATGGTAGCTGTTCTTAGTGGTGCTGAGTCAGAGTGAGGGCAGTTGTGCCCCAGGGTTTGTGCATCAGATACGTTAGAGAAAAAAACTTCAGAGATTTATAGTATTCTCATGGTGAGGGGTGTACAGGCCATCAGAGGGCAATGAAAGAGGTTTCAGCTGAATGTTGGGGTCACCCCTCCCCTTCATAGACCAGCCCAATCTAGAGAGGATTCTTTTGGATGTTCCAGAAGACTTCGTGGGGAAAGAAAGGGGAAAAAAAAAAGCTAACAAGGAAAGAAACACTTGTAGAGAAAGTGTTTCTGCTTTGGGTAGTAGGTGCAACAGAGCTGCACACCTGGAGGACTATAGCCTGTGGTTTGTCTCATTAAAACTCTCGCCTTAGTGACTTAGGTGGTGTATGAACAGGAGTTTATTGCCTTTGCTGGGACTTTTGACATTGGGGTAAAAATGTTGCAGGTGCAGCATCTCCACCCCCACTGCTGAGTTTGTTCAATTCCGTGACTGTTTTTTGTCAGTCCTCTGTCACAAGGGGAGAGGAGGAAAAAACCGTAACTGGAAAGGAGATCATGTTCCACCTTCTCTGCAGCTGCACCTGATCACCTTGAGCCTGTGTATTGCATTGGATGAGAAACTGAGGCTCACTTTAAATGCTCATAACTCATGGGTGTGACTTGCAGAATTCTCTCAGCCGAGCGGAGGTGGGTGGGAGCAGCGCAGGGGTGCCCAGAGAGGTTGGGCAGGGGGATGATGCTGCAGCAAGGATGAATCTCCGAGGGAGCAGAGGGGCAGATCTCCAAGAAAGAGGTCGTCAAACCCACTGCAGCAACACACAAACGGCACCAGACCTGGCTGGAAGCCCATTTTTCCCGGAGCTCTGCGCTGATTTAACCCTCTCAAGCCGATGTACTTCAGCGCTGCAGCAGCAGGTCTTCAAGTGAATGCAGTTGTCAGCTCCCCGCGCCCCCAGAGCTTCAGCAGCGAAGCCAGCGCGGAGACGAGGAGCGGCGGGGACGGCACCGGAGCCGCGCCCCTCCAGGGTCCCGGAGC
>VZTB01015582.1:296-37052 GCA_013397245.1 Thryothorus ludovicianus | reverse complement strand
CCATGGCGGCGGCTGCTCGGCGGAGCCGCGGCGGGGCGGCGGTGCTGGGCCCGCTGCTGCTGCTGGGGCTGTGCGCCGGGCGGGCGGCGGGCGGGCCGCTCCGCTACTCGGTGCGGGAGGAGCTGCCGCACGGCGCCTTCGTGGGCAGCGTGGCGGGCGACCTGGGCGTGGATCCGCGGCGGCTGGCGGCGAGGGGAGCGCGGATCACCTCGGGCAGCGGCCGGCAGTACCTGGAGTTGGAGCTGGGCCGCGGGGCGCTGCTGGTGCGAGAGCGCATGGACCGCGAGGCGCTCTGCGAGCTGAGCCCCTCCTGCTTCCTCAGCCTGGAGTTGGTCATCGAGCAGCCCATTGAGGTGCACAACGTGGAGGTGGAGGTGCTGGACATCAATGACAACGCGCCGCGGTTCCCCCGCCAGGATTACCGGCTGGAGATCAGTGAGTCTGCCGTGCCCGGGGCTCGTTTCCACATTGAGAGTGCCCAGGACCCCGATGTTGGTACCAACTCTGTGCAGAACTATCTGCTCAGCCCCAGTCGCCACTTTGCCCTGGACCTTAAAGGCTTCCAGAGCGGCAGCAAACTCCTGGAGCTGGTGCTGCAGCAGCCACTGGACCGGGAGCAGAGTGCCATGCAGCAGCTGGTGCTGACTGCTGTGGACGGTGGGGATCCCCCCAGATCTGGTACAGCCCAGATCTCTGTGCGAGTTGTGGATACCAATGACAACCCACCTGCCTTTGACCGCTCCACCTACACCGTCAGCCTTCTGGAGAACTCTCTGCCTGGCACATTAGTGGTCAAACTCAATGCCTCAGACCCGGATGAGGGCTCTAACGGGGATGTGATCTACTCTTTCGGCAGCTACACCCCCCAGAAGGTGAGACAGCTCTTTAGCGTGGACCCACATTCAGGGGAGGTGCGGGTTAATGGCACTTTGGACTATGAGGAGGCATCCTCCTATGAGATCTATGTACAAGCCACTGATCAGGGCCCTGTCTCTCTGGCCGGGCACTGCAAGGTACTGGTCAACATTGTGGATGCCAATGATAATGCTCCTGAAGTGGAGCTGACCTCCCTGTACAGCCCAGTACCAGAGGATGCAAGGTCAGGAACTGTGGTGGCCCTGATGAGTGTCACTGACCAGGACTCAGGGCTGAACAAGCAGGTGAGCCTGCGCATCCCCCCCGGCCTCCCCTTCACTCTCAACTCCTTCAAGAACTCCTACACCTTGGTCACCCAGGGCAAACTGGACCACGAGAAAGCAGCAGCCTACAACATCACAGTTACTGCTACTGATTCTGGGAGCCCCCCTCTGTCCTCCCAGAAGGTGATTCACGTGGAGATCTCTGACATCAATGACAATCCCCCACACTTCGAGGAGCCTGTGTACTCAGTTTACATCCCTGAGAACAACCCCCTTGGAGCCTTCCTGTGCACTATTAAAGCCACTGACCCAGATGTCGCCAAAAATGCCTATGTGACCTATTCTCTGCTAGATGGAGAGATTGAAGGGCTACCGGTTGCTTCCTATGTCTCCATAAAATCCGATAGTGGCAACATGTATGCTGTCAGGTCCTTTGACTATGAGACACTGAGGGAGTTCCACGTGATTGTCCAGGCTCAGGATGCTGGGATCCCACCACTGAGCAGCACTGTCACTGTCTACATCTACGTGGTGGATGAGAACGACCATGCTCCACAGATTCTGTATCCTACCTCAACCAACACTTCAGCAGCCCTGGAGATGATCCCACGCTCGGCATATGCTGGATATTTGGTAACCAAAATTATAGCCATTGATGGGGACTCAGGACAAAATGCCTGGTTGTTCTTCTACCTGGTGCAAACCTCAGATCCGGGTCTGTTCAGGATAGAGCTCCATACTGGGGAGATTAGGACTACTCGCAAACTGGGGGAGGACAGCACACCTACTTTCAACCTGACGGTGGAGGTGAGAGACAATGGAGAGCCATCGATGTCCTCATCAGTAGCCATCACTATTGCTGTGGTGGACAGAGTTTCCAAAATCATCCCTGATAGAAGAAGACACTTAAAAAGCCCAAGCAATTACTCAGAGGTCACTCTTTATCTCATTATCGCTTTGAGCGCCATCTCCTTCGTTTTCCTTTTCACACTCATTGGGCTTTCCATTATCAAGTGCTACAGATACAGTCTGTATGGGAGCTCCTGCTGTGCAGGGTGCTGTACGGTCAGAGAACGGAGCCCTGCTGAATTGTACAAGCAGGCCAACAACAACATTGATGCTAGATTGCCCCAAGGTTTAAAAGTCCAGCCCCATTTCATTGAAGTGAGGGGCAATGGGTCTCTCACTAAGACCTACTGCTATAAGGCCTGTCTGACTGCAGGATCAGGAAGTGACACTTTCATGTTTTACAATACCTGTGGCCCAACAGGAACTACTGGTCCCTCTGCAGTGGTGACTGAGAGGCATCTGACAGGACAAAGTGGGCAGAGTGCACAAAACCTGATCATACTTAGAAATGACTCCATTACTCCTAATGAGGTGAGGCTCCCTTGGTGAATGGTCTGCACAGTGCTCTGAGCAAATCTGTACTCAGGCAGAGGTTCCAGCTGGAAAACTCAGAGGAAGCATATTCCCTTGTTGCTGACACTCAGCTCTGGAACTTGGTTGTAATGAATCTAATCTATGCCATGCATTTTGTTTCTAGGTAAATACTGAGACTTTCAGGGTCCGGTTGGTAAGTTCAGTATATGCGTCTGTGGTTTGAGATTCACCTCGTTTTTGCAGCCTCTGCTGTACTGACAAGTGCATCCCTCTCTGTCTAAAATTGCCTGCTGCTACAGAGTGCTAAGGAATGATATATCTGAAGTTTTGGTGGGAAGACTCATATTGCAGGAGAAAAAATAATCAGTGATTAGCCTTGAAATCAAAATATTACTTTATGGCAGTTAGAGATGTTTGCTGCCTTGCTGTCTTGGCACCTAAGTAAATCTGTTGAATTTAGAAAAGCATATTATTGCAAGGATCTTACTAATGTGAGCATGTTTTAGTTGTCTGAAAACTGCAATCTGTCCTCTGCTGCATTTTATGCTTTCTGGTGTGTGATAACCCAGTGACATCTTTGCAGATAATTACAGCAAGTCACCATCATTAAGTTACAGTGACAACTTCAAACCTGCTGGGTTGCTATTGAAAATTGTTTAATACCTATGGTTTGACCAGCCGTGTATTAACCTTTGCAATATTTCCCCACAGTGAAGAATTAATGGTTGCTTTATGCTGGTGTGCAGGAAGCCTGCAGTTGGTGTGGGGTTTGCATGATCTGTGCAGTTTCCTTTTCACACATGTTGGGACTGAACTCAGAAGCACTCACAGGAGAGACTAATTCTGGTGCACAAAAGGAAAATTGCCATTACTGTGGGTTGTTTGTATCCCATAATTGTGGCAAGTGTAAGATCAGTTTGTGCATTAATGTGTGCCATGCCCCAGGCAGGGGAATGTCAGGGAAATAACTGGTGGGATAGAAAGGAGCTTGCCTTGTGTATTCTTGCCACAGAAATAGAACTAATTTACTTATTTATTTCTGCTTTTTCACATATGAAGATGTTAGCATCTTTAGCAACTGTTTTTTTTGTTGAGCAAAGATGCCCATATCTTAAGGGCCGGCAAGTCTTCCATAAAAATGCTTTTAGAGAGTAATGATTCAACATTAATCCATTTAAAATTAATGCACTGTTTTTCTGTAAATCACAGTGGCAGGGTATGGGGGAAGTACTTTTTCTCTTTCTCTGCAGGTTTTGTATCAAAATTTTTCCAAGTGTAATAAAATGCCTGAAATGTGTTTGATATAAAAGGGAATATGAGACATGCTCCATAAGCATGTATGCCTGAGGGATCAAAGAGTGAAATACTTTATAGCTGATTTTTGGGGTGGGGGTGTGCAGGAAGAAAAGCCCTAACTGAAAATGGCTTCACTTTGGTTGCAAGACACGTAGGAAATCAGTTTAACAAGAAGATTCCTATCACATTTTGAGACTCCATTGAATGCAAGGAATTAGCAAGTTTTGATGTCCAGCACAGATCAGGCAGAGGCAGCAAAGCCAGCCCAAACTTGGAGTCCAAAAGCAGAGAAATGTATAGAATGAACTAATGAATGTGTAGAGTTGTCATCCAAAAGGGGAATCAATTATTCAACTCCCTCGGTATGATTGGAACAGAAGTGAAGTTCTGACAAGTTTTACTTCTCACAAGTTCTTTGCTTTCTGTTTCTTTACCTGTCCCCTGGTAGGACATTCTGTGATGATGTATCAAGGCCATGTGCACATGAAGAAATGGCTGAATGTAATGGCATTCACTGATTGCTAGTTCCTAGCTAATTACAAACTAAAAATCACATCCCTCTCCTGTTTCAAGCTCAGTGTTTGCACTGAAGATGCCATCAATTGCTTAGCAACACTGAATTCTACATTTTAAGGCTAATGATCTTTGTATTATTAGGTTTTCAGAGAGCTGTGTTTCCCTTTTAGCAAAAGTGAACTTTGAATCAGCCTTTCAGAGCCTGTGCCTCCACTTGTGAGGCATAGCAAGGCAGTATTGTCCTTGCACCAGTTTACAAAGTCAGACTGATCTGTCTGATACTTTTGGATAATGTGACTAGGTCCTTTCTTCTTTCCTTCCACCCAGTTTTTGGAAATGGATTTTCTACTGGTTGTTCACTGATGAGAATGGGTTTGCTATGCACAGATAATCATACCTAGGGTTTTACAGTGGCTAAAATTTAAAAAATGTTGTTTATACAGTGAGTGGAAAAATATTTCCAAGTTATTTGGGATTAATCTCAGTAGTATTTGGGGTAATAAGTCTTACTTCTTTTCATATTTGCTGGTAAGGTCAAAGGTGCTTATTATTACACTAAGTTGTGACTGACTTTATTGGGTCATTAGAAGGATTCAGTAGAAGTGCAAACAAGTGCAATAAGGTCAGATAGGGGCATTTTTCTACCTGGTGAAGTTCTGACTCCTGTGTGACTATTCCTTTTTTACTGCCAGTGTTGTGATGGTGGAATGGAAGCTTGTTTCTGCAAGATAGCCACTGCTTCTGTGCTCACCTGCTTACCTGCACAGTCCTTTCTGGATTTATAAGTGTGACTCAGACCAGGGGTGTTTTGTAAAAGAATAAATTTACCAGTGCAGCTGCACAGAAAGCCTTGGACACAGTTATTGCTGTCAGGAGGCTGGTGATAAGGGCAACAGTGCAGGGTTAATGGATATTGCTCTCTCATCAGATAACTACTGCAGAGGGACCAGGCAGGCAGTGTAGGCAAAATAAAGGGATAAAAAAAAATACCGTGGCTTCATTTCTGATGCTGTGTGGGTTATGAGCAGCCTGGACTCCTGTATTTGGCAAGAGGGGTGCACACACTGAAGAGGTTTTGTGTGAAGTTGTGATTTTGTTACTGGGCACTGCTGCAGTGATCTGTCATTCTCAGAAAGGGTTCAGTGCTTTAGTCTGGAGTCTGTTTCCTCATATTCCTGTGAAGATGCTGAATGATGTCTGGGTAGTGTCTGGTCCTTGGTTTTTCTTTTAATCTTTCCTGTTTTGTTCTTACATCCTGTGCAGTTAAGCTTATTTCTTCTGTCTTGCATCTCATGACAGCCTTTTCCCATCAACGCAGGAAATAAAAATCCAACCAAAATGTTTTAACAGGAGTTTTCTGTCCCAGAAGGCAGCCTAGCACATTCCTAATGAGGAGTGGGCAGTCGGGACACTTGATAGAATTAGATATAAACTCTTTTATATTATACATTTTCCTGTACCCTTTTTTCTGTGGTGACACATGCAGATGGAAAAATATGATATTTCATGTGATGATCAGAAATAGAGCATGTTGTTCTGTGGGCAGTTCTAAAGAAAGTGAAAAAACCTGCACGTTGATGGTGGCAAGACCCAGGAGATCCATTGGTGTTTTACAGCTCTTTGCTCTGCTTGTCTCTTTCTCTGTATTTTTCACTTCAAAACCAGCTTGCTAAACACAAGGAAAAAAGGAAAGCAACACTTGAGTTGAACACATTTTGATACTGCTTTAAATGCAAGCATGTTTTGAAGTGTCTAAGCCTGGTAACCCCACAGCATTGTTTGTAGCAGTCTGTCCAGGAGATTTCTCTCAGAGGATTTAAAGGTATTAATGGCAGAATGTCTTACAATCTCAGTTCAAAAACCTAAGCCTTTAAGAAATTCTCCAGCCCTGCTGACATTGAAAAGGTTAACTATAAATGTTTGTTCTTTTGTTTAATAGCAGTGTCTACCAAGCAGGGACAGGACAGTCAGGCATTTGGTTTGAGGCTTCTGCTGTGCCAGCAGAAATCTGCATCCAAGATTAGGCAGAGGGGTTTTCCTCTTCTTGGAACTCATTAAATGTACTTTACAGAAGCACTTGTCTGTTTCCTCACCTCAGTTTTCTCAGAGTTAGGAATGAAGATGAACATTCCCAGACTGTGGGTTTTTGAATGACACCCTTTTCCAGTTTCCTTTTTGATTTCTTGAAGGATAAACACAGATTTAAATAGTTTGTTCTCCACATCAAGTTAATTCTAAACATTTACAGAAGCAAAGTAGGACTAGAAGCCTCTATTTCCTCATACTTGTCAGCATTGTCTCACTGAAAAATAAGCAGACTCTTATGTGGTCAGAGGTTCTGAAAGGCTTTTATTATTGCTTCAAAGCAGATACATTTGCTAAATATACCTTATGTCATTCTGTTGTGCATTTGTGTGGAAATCAGAAGGAGGCAGGATGTTTTTAGGAGTCTCAGCATCTGGTAACTGTTTGTAAATACTTGATTCATGCTTCTCTACCTCAAGCAGGTTTTGTTTTTGCAAGCACTGAAGTGAAAGACAGTGTTTGCATTCATCCATTGAATATGGGATCAGGGCAATATTTAAAAAGAAACAGAAATTTCTCCTACCCCAGGGAGAAATTCTTAGTGTATCAGATAAAAAAAGATGAGGAAAATGTTTGTAACAATACATTTTCGACTAAATTTATTCTCCACAAGCCAACAAAACAATTCTTCAGTTAACCCACTTGAAAACAACTGTGTGACATTTTGCAGGAGCTTTCTTGCTCCTAAGATGGCTCTGTTTCCCATAAAACATTCACATTATCAGACTTCCCAACAGGGTTGGTTGTTTAGGACCAGTAACATTAATGCCTGTGGTTATGTGGCTGACAGAATGTGAGCCTGGTGGCATGAGGTGTCCACCTGGTGCAGTGACAGCCACTCGTGTAGGCACCTGGATAGATTTTGACTTGTCTCACACTATGATGATGGTGATGTGTCCTGTAACTGAATCAGGAAAAGCAGCTGATGGGGAAAAAAAGGGAATGGTTGATTTTTTCTGTGCTGGTTTATGGGATTTCTTTCACTTACTGACAGGTGTGCTGGACTTGCTACACGACTTCCAAAAATCTCTGAGGGAAGCAGCGAGCTAAAATTACCTTCAACATGGTAGAATGTGCTGGATTGTGATAAACAGAGTCTGGTAATGGGCTGGGGAGGTAAAAGGAACAATATTGTCTTCATCAGCATTGTGTGACATAGTGAGAGTGTGGGGAATTTACAACTGGGAAGCATCCAGACCCTTTTAGAGCCTGAATTCCTCTTGGTGCCCCCTCTCTGTACTCACACCTTCTGTCCAGCTGTACCTTGTCCTGGTGGTGCTGGTTTAGGACACTGCACATCTCACAGCCTGTGACAGGGCTTTGCAGAGGAGCCCAGTGAGAGCTGCTGTGCAGCCTCTGTCCCCTGGGACTGCCTGGGGGCTCAGCTCAACCCTGAGAGGTGTCCTGGCACAGTGACTGTGCTGTGGGACACCCTTGGTGTGGTAGGGAGAGGTCTGGTGAAGGTGGACTGTTCTTAACCAGAGATATAAACCAACCCAAGCTTGTAGACTGTGAATTCCTCATGGATTTCCAAGAAGCAGCAGTGCTGCCTCTGAGTTGGGAGAGTTATTTCTGAATTGGTTTGCTTCTTCTGCTCTGCTCAGCTTCTGTTACTGGTCATGCTTTATTGCTTTTTTAGTCCAGTCTCATCTAGAGATGTATTGAAACAACTTTTCTCTTATGGCCAGAGAAACTGGAAGAATTACAGCCTGTAGCAGAACAAAAGGAGAAGCCAGTTATGCTGACAAAATAGAAATTTCACTGATTTTGTCAGCTGCAGGACACTGACCTGTGGTAACACAAGTGTGGGGCAAATGTGCCTCTTGCTGAGCTCTGAAAATACTCAGTCAAGCAGAAAGCACGTGGTAAAACTGGGTGAAAATAGGTCTGCACAAAGGCAAACTGCTGCCCAAGAAGGGATTGTTCCTGTTCTTCCTGTAATGACTTTAAAAAGAAGTCACAGATATTGATTTTTTTCAGCTCCTGACAGTCAACTGTGCAGTAGTTCCACCTCCAGAGTATGTTTTTCTTATCCAGTTCCCTCCTTTCTCCTTCTGCTCCTCTGGGAACAGCACTGCAGCCCTACCTAGGGAGTCATAGCAAAGAAAGAACTCTTTGGGAATAGCCACAAGATTCCAGAGCTTCTGAGCATACCCTTGAAAATACCAATCACCTAATTTCTCTTATATTGACAGGAAGAGTTTTGTTCCATGCATATGAAGTGAATAAATGATGAACTTCTAACTAATGAGTTTCTCCTGCTACCATCACCCATTTAAGAGCTGATGTCCCATTGCAAACAGAAAATAGATTTTTCTTTTCTAGCTAAGAGTTGGAAAGCTCTCATCTAAACCCCAAAAATCTATGTACTATGAGTGAGTGGTTGTTTTCCTCTTTTCTCACTCCTACCCAACCCTTGTCAGATGTTTTCAGTGCTTTGATGTAATCTCACTTTATCTGTGTTTTGTCTGGGACTGGGGTAAGATTCCTCCTCCTCACCTTGCCTACAAGTCAGTAACCTGCACCTCTCAAATTTCAAAATAGAACCAAAGTCCAGCAGTTTCCCTGCTATAAAAAAAGCAGAAGACAAATTTTCTGGTGTCAGCACCCTTCATACTCAAGAAAGGCAAGCTCAGGAGAGGATCTGATCAGTGTGTGTTGTTCTCTATCCTCTTTCATTGACTGTTACTACATGGTTGACTTTAGAGTTGCTTTGACATCCCTGGGACTGAGGCCAAAATGGAATTAATCAGAAAAGACTAGAACCATGCATAATGTGTTTCTTGTCAAACCACTTTCTGCTAAACTCAGCAGAACCTAGCATGGCAGAGAACAGGGGGCTAAATGGGAAGGAAATTGCTAGCACAGATGTTTAATGTGTGGTTGCAAGCAGCAGCTTCCTCCCTCTTGTGTAGCTCAGGCCAGAAAGAATACTCTTGTGTGTGCATCATCCAAGAGCATCTCAGTCTTGAGTGATGCTGGACCTGGGGAGTGTGGTGATAGAGCAATACTCTAAGTTGTAATTGCTCCATTTTTCTTTGAATAAAACCTATTGATCCAGGGAAAAGCATATGCCAAACCTCAAGAGGAAGGACAGAGTTGGCTTTAAATAATTCAGAACATTCAACACTTTTTTTTCTCTTTCAAGTAATGGGGTCAAATTCCTTTCTGATCTGCCTCCAATAATTTGAAGAGAATTAAACCATTACTGTCATTTATTATTTGTGTGATTGGCACTGTGCAAGACACATTAGGAATGAATGTAGTCCATTATGATTTTGGATATAAGTTCTGTCTTTGAATTCCAGTGCCTGGACTTAAGCACTCACCACACTATCACCTACAGAATAATGTTTTTAGTATCCTGAAAAATAACCTTGCTGTGTCCTCAGGGCTTAATTTTAAGGGACCTGAGCTTGCACTCATTGGCTGTAATTGAAAATTACAGTGACGGTCCCCTGACAATGCAAAAACTACTTTCTGGGGCAATTTTTGATCAACAGAGGATTTCTTAATTATCTCCTTATTTAGCAAGTCATGCTGCAGCACATCAGCATATGCTGAGGTTGGTTGGTCAAAGGGCATTGCTGGCTATTTTCCCCTTCTACCTTTTATGCCCTCTCATGAATATGGAGAATCTAATAGGTTTTGGTATTATGGACAAGTCTGTCCTTAATAAAAGACTTGCTGCAGTCTGCAAATCTGATAGCATCCATTGCAGTCCTCTGCAGTACACTGAATTCCAGCAGAAACCTCACTGCCCCACGTCCCCCTCACAGGGAGCTACATTTGTACACCCCTCACCTCATCAGGTAAACCAAAAATGCATTTTCTGGACTTCTGATGTTAGTTTTTTTATCCTGTGCCCAAAATGTTGATTAATATATAGAATAACTCCCCACCAGTTTGCAGCATTAAATGTTGTTCCACAGAGATCATCTCTAGCCAAAGGCCTTGGCATGAAGACAAGTTTATTGCAGAGACACTCCCTGTGTGCCCATTTGAAAATTTCTTTAGATTTGTAAGAAGATTTGGCAATTCACAAAAAAATTAAGTGTATCCGTATAGGCTTTCCTGACAAAATTAGCCAGATGCAGATGCTTTTCAGCATGTTGTACTGACACTAACAGCATTGTCCTGGGCTTTTGTTTCTGCAGCCAAAACACCCCAATCCGGACTGGCGCTACTCTGCGTCCCTGAGGGCAGGAATGCAAAGGTATGTGTGGTTTCTCCACAGGAGGGGAATTCTGTCTTTTTCCTCTGTGAAAAGGGCCAAGTTTCTTCTGATGCCCTAGACTGATGATATCTGTGCTGAGATGGAAAGCACCTGAGTTCTGCTGCTGTCACTTCCAATCTCTGTGTGCTGCAGATTCAGTCTGACTTGCATCTTCTGCTGTTGCTGCACTGCTGTAAAGCTGTGCTGTTGTTTACTTTCTGCTTTTATATCCATTGACTGTCAAGGCATAATTGTTACAATTATTGAATCATTTAATTGTCATTATATACTTTTTGTTTATTTTAAAGCTCCCTGTAATTATCAGGGCTGATGTTTCAATAGGCAGTCTGCATTTCCATCTTCTTTTTCTCATTACCATAAAAATAGCTGCTCCTGCAGCAGGTTTATTAACCACATGGTGCAATCAAGAAGATTAACACAGTTGAAAGGACTTTTGAAGATATGAGATGGATTTTCAAAGAAGGAAAAGTGAAGCTTTTGTCCAAATCTCTTTAGACATCTTTGAAAATCCCCTGCCTAAAACCTCAAGCAGTGTCTGCGATAATTTTCTACTCAGTACACTTGGAAAAAGAGAATTATTCTAAAATTGCTTCTGTAGAGCCTAAATCAAACAGTGTTTTTGCTCTCCTTGAGCAGACTAGAGAAGTGGTTCTATGTTCAGGTGTAATCTGAGGTGATTAAGAATATTCCTGTACAGGTGTAGCTGAATTAGGAGGCTGCAGTCATTCCTAGTGGCATCACAAAGTGATTATTTGGGTTTCTCGAAATTGTTAGTGCAGTGGTGCTGTGCCTTTGTCCATTATCCATGGGGTTGAAGAGTCTGTGTGAGATTGAAGTCCTAAATTCAGATTCACACTGTGCCTCATGGGAGTAGGACACAGAGTGACTCCCAACTGACTTTGAGATGATGAGTGGAAAGGAATCTAAACCTCAAGGGCCAAAAGCAAAGGAGGACAGAGCAAGCTTGACTTTGTGGCCTACTGGGCAAGCTGTTTTCTTTCTTTTATATTTCTGCTGTGACTTTCAATTTTTTTTGTAATCCATAACTGCAAAATCAATGAACAGTCTGGAGAGCAGGATCTTGAAGAGGGATTCTGCCTACCTGAGCACCTTACTGCTGGTCCTGAGTCAGGCATGCTCTTGTGGATACACATTCCTTTCTATACAAAGTACCAGATCTTATCTGAAGCTACTTGAACAATTAATCAAAAGTAAGAGCTTATTTTAACCCCACAAGACCATCATTTAGTTTATTTAATTCCACAAGACTAATAGGGCTTTTCTGGGAAATTGTATGTGTTCCTCTGCTCTCTCACATCAGCAGCCCCTGTCCTTACCTGAAATCTCAGGTTCTGAGCCTGTGTGCCCTGCTCAGTTGATGGTTTTCATAAAATGCTGATTTTTCATGAAACTTGTAGAAATTTGGTGCCCTTGATGTCTGCCACATTTGGGTGAAACTGGCGTTTAAGTTCAGCCTGAAGTGAGAAAGGGAGTGTGAAGCCAATGAGCAGAGACAGGGACACAGTCACAGAATCCTGTTTTTAAGGAACAGCATATAAATAAAGAAATAAATATTATGCTTAGTTTTGTATTAAAAATATCAGATATTTTCTTTTCCTTCCATGTAAGGTGCAAATTGGTACTTTTGATGCCCAGTGCTCATGATGTGACACTGTAAAATTTGCTGTATTAGTTTTTGCATTTGAGAAAATGCATTTCTCTTCCTGAATTGCTCACAAGAAATGTGCAGTAATCCAGGAAGGTGGGATTTGTTAAAATGGCATAATGGCAGAAGCCCAGCACTAACTCCAGCAACTTTTTAATCATTTGCCTAATGTTCTTACATCCTTATAGCAAAGCTGTGTCACTTTCCTGTTAGTGACTCCAGTCAGTGAGAGCGACATGTCCTGCAGCTCTGTTTGTTTTATGTTATTCCACAACTGGGCTTTAGTAAATAATCAAAGGTATTTTTTGCAAGTCAAAACAAATCAAAATCTCCTGCTGCTAACATCATGCAATCCTGAAGGAGTAGCTGCAGTGATGAATAGTTATGAACTTTGAAGAGAAGCAGGAAAGGGAAATGCTGGGAAGTGCAGGGCAGAAGGGAAATGCATAATCCAACTGTGACATTTGCTTACCCAGTGCTGTGCATATGGAGGAGGCAGGAGTCCTGCGTGGAGGACCAGCAGGGCCTGATCAGCAGTGGCCAACAGTCTCCAGTGCTACGGCAGGTAAGGATGTGAAAATCCAGAATATTTGTGAAGAACTAATGTTAACTGCAGTAGATGTCCTAATGCTTGCACTTCCTTTTTCCTCTATTTTATATCTCTGAGTGAAGACCCTCAGATGAGCTCAGTGGGTCAGAGCATGGTGCTAATAACCCCAAGGCTGTGGGTTCAGTCCCTGTATGAGACATGAGCCATTCACTTCTGAGCTGGACTCAAAGATCCTTGTGGGTCCTTCCAACTCAGAACATTCTGTGATCTGGATCTAAAGTTCTGGTAAATTAATCTGTGGAATCTGAATAGAATGGAACAGTAACACCTAAAATACATCCTTCTCTTTACTCAGTCTCAGATGAGCTCTGGAGATAAGAGTCTCTGATCCCAGCTTTCCCCTGCTTTTGGAGGTTACTGGTTTGTGTAATGGAATAATGGAATAGTGGTTCAGTTCTGATGTGTGTATTCAGGTGTGTGTATTCCAGAGCTGATTTGCCCTCCATTTCAAAAGAACAGTAAAACCAGGGTAGGAGCTTATCAGCTTTCCCTTTGTTATTTTTACAAAGCCATTAAATCTCTTTGAATATCTCTTCTCATTTTACTTTTCTGTGGTGAAATCAGACCTATTTTTTTTTTGCTAGCTACTTTCATTCACTAATATATGATGATGGAAACTGAAGTGTTATTTATTTGTCGAAATAATGACAAAAAGCATGGTTTAGAATGTAGCTTTATTTACTCTGTCACTGACTGATGACTTCACAGCAGTCAATAACAATTGGCAAAAGGTTCTCATGGAAAAAAAAAAATCACCTGGATGTTTTGCAGTGCAGACAAAAAAATATTCTCACTTTTGATTTTGGAGAAGGAGTAATATAGAGATGTAGAGGAGCTGTCAGTCACTGTTTTCAGCCATGTCCATACTAAACT
The DNA here is from genome assembly GCA_013397245.1 of Thryothorus ludovicianus. NCBI lineage: Eukaryota > Metazoa > Chordata > Aves > Passeriformes > Certhiidae > Thryothorus > Thryothorus ludovicianus. The sequence continues at coordinate 23,247 of VZTB01015582.1, read as the reverse complement.
GTGAACTCAGTGGATGCCCTGTATGGCTGCTCTGTGAGCACTGTCAATCAGGAATTCAAAGGAGGAGTGCTGCTCATATCACAGAGACAGCTCAAGTGCTGGGAAGTGGGGTCTCCAGCAGCAAAAATGATGATTACTTCATTTAATCTTTTTTTGGTGCAAACCTGTCTTTCTATTTAAATGGGAATTTCACCTGGATAAAGGGCTGAGGAATAACCTGAGGATTTGCAATCACAGTTACAACGTCCACAAATTAATGGTGCCCAGCAAAACCTGCGTTGGTGTTGCAGAAGGGCTGTTTGCAGAAACAGATTTGGAAATTAATTTAATATCTAATGGGGCCCTAGGCTATGATCAGCTGGGGTTTGTGTGCCCTTCCTTCTGCTGCAGGCTTTGCAGGAAGACACAGCCCTTGCAGAGGATGAAGGGGGTGCGAGTGTTGAGCTTGCATTTGAAAATGTCACCACAAGAACACTCTAACCTTTGCAGGGGCTTCCCTCAGGCTTTCAGCTGCACTAATCATCCTTGGCTGAGCACTCAGTGCCTTACACCCAGTTCAATAGAGACCCAGATGATTTCTTGCTGGTGCTGCCAATTTCCAAGCACCTGGATGTAAGTGCAAAGGTGAGATGTTCATCTGAGGAGGTCCAGCAGCATTTGGGTCCCAGAGCCCTGTTCCACTCCCTGGAGTCCTGCTGGCTATTCTGTTTTGGGTCTTAGCATTTTAGACTTGCTTTGGGCACCTGAACATCTCTTTGTTTGAGCAGCAGGAACCCTTGGCTCTTCCTGCTGCTTCCTTCCATAACCTGTGAGGCACTTGTGCAATGAATGCATCCAGCAAAAAGAAGATTATTTTGTTTTGTCTCTGTCCACTCCCAAAGGATTAGCAACCCTGATATTACATTAATTAGACCTTTTTTCTTTTTTTTTAGTGAGTTTCAGATAATATTCTTCTCCTCTCTTTGTAATCAAGAGCTTTAGATGTCCCTGATCCTTAATAGAAAACAGGTGTTTCATGGAGAAATCTCAGGATTAATGGTTATATTAGCTTTTGTAGCCTCAGTACACCACATATTTAACAAATTAATACCTCTGCTCTAGAATCCTGCCTATAGTTTCCCAGAGATAGCTCTTTCAGTGCTTCTTTCCTTTTGTGGTTTAGGTTCAAGACCTGTAACAGAGTTAAATCAGTAAATCTTTAATGCCTAATATATAGCTGAACTCGAACATCAGCACAGGTTTTTCAGCAAATATGTGTTGCCCAAGCAAAACCTGGTCCTTATTTGACTGACAGCATTCTTGTTGACTTTATTGAATATTTCACCCATGCAAGAAACAGTGAGTCTGGATGGGGCATTTTTTAAATTGTGTTTACATCTTCTTAGGCACCAGTCCAACCAATTGTAGGTTTTCAGTCAGGAAACTTCTGGATGAGGTGGGACAAGAAGGTTCAAACTCCCTCTGGCTTGGAGTTTTGCTCTCTGGGGCTTCTTGTTAGTCCCCCCCATGCTGTATAGTGAGATCAGGGAGTGAACAGAGATTTCTGGTTTCTGCTCTGTGTCATTTGGCAGGTTTAGCAATTCTGTCAGACTTTAGATGGACACTGATATGAGTGAAGTCTGTTTTTTTGATAACTAACTCAGAATAAATGGAGCTTGATTGGCAAAAATGGTGAGAGCTCATAACAGAAACTAAGATGAACAGAAATTTTGCTCTAGACAAAACAGTGGCGATTTGTGAATAAATCAGACTTATGAATAATTCAGAGCTTAGAGTTAGTAGGCATTAGACAAATCTATGTGTATTTCTCTGTGCTGCTGGTTCCAATCTACAAAACAGAACTGGTGTAATGCAAATGCTTCACAAAAACACTCTAAAGATGCTTTCATAGCAAGTAAGACTCAGGAGAGCAATAAGGATTTGTGATGAAAAACAGTCATGGGAAATTTCCAATCCTATATTCAATGTAGACTTTAGATGTGTGCAGTAAATGAGGCACTGGGCCACACACCATATGTAGAGAGGGGAAAATGAAAGACTTCCATTCAGGCAGCTCTGAAAAAGATGAAAGCATCTCATGATGAAATCTGCATCTGAAATTTGTAAGTGTGTAGGTGAAGCTGTGGGTGAAATACTGGCATATCTGAAGTCCATGTCAAATAGCTCATAGACTTTCAGGAAATTAGGATTTCAGTGTCTGCCCTTATAAATATGCACAAGAGACTGAATTAAGATTGCCTAGGCAAATGCCATCCAAAAATGCACTAATTCTGTGCTTCTGATTTTGCTGTGGTAACACTCTTCTAAATATATCTGCCATTTCTTTTCCTTTTCTTAGGGAATTAGCTGGGGAGGAGAGGTGGCAATGCTGTTTTTTAAAGCTCCAACATGTCAATGTCCTTCCTGTGCTGGGGCTCCAGAGTTGAATGCAGTGCAGTTATTTTAACAGAGCCTGTCTGCACTGCCTGGGCTCTCCCAGTGACAGAGGGACAGCAGACAGACCATCATGGGCTGCTTGGGAGCACTGCAGAAAAAAATTCTACTCTGTGAAGGTGGTGAGGCCATGGCACAGCGTGCCCAGAGAAGCTGTGGCTGCCCCATTCCTGGCAGTGTCCAAAGCCAGGCTGGACAGGGCTTGGAGCAATCTGCGATAGTGGAAGGTGACCCTGCCCATGACAGGGGGGTGGAACAAGATGATAAATAAGGTCCCTTTATACAAAGCTCTTTGGATCTCATCACCCCAAGTCTGAATCTTTCAGCATTTGTCCTCTTAAATTCATGTGTCTCACAGTTTTCCTGGTTTTATTACGTTTTTCCCGCTGTTCCTTAATTCCTGCCTGTCACCTTCTCTCATGATCTGTGCAAACTAGGGATTATTCCTTGTCCACACACTCCTGGACTGCCCTGGGTTTATGCTGGGAACTACAGATTCTGTGGAATAAATTTGCTCTCAGAGGAAGGTTCCTGCTGCAATCACCTGGAATGCAGACAAGTTCCATTGATGGGGCATGATATCATGAATATGTTATGAATTCAGAAAATTAAATGTGAAGCAAATGTAAATATGTCAAATAAGCAAAATTTCCTGAAAAGTAAAGTCAGTCTTCGTAGTGAGTCTTGTACTGCTGGTTTGGGGTAGGGTGTTGTGAACAGAATGACTGTGGGAAAACTGTGAAGAAAGGACAGGGGTTCTTGTGTGGATTTTAAGAAACATGTCCAGGAATGCCTTGATAGGGAAAGAAATCATTATAATTATCTACTGTTAGTTGTGGCATTTCCAGTTCTTTGTTTCACAGACTAATTTGGATGTCAAGCAGGTAAATCCAACATGAATAAGAATATTTTATCTGAAAGAGATACTTAATTCCCATGAAACTGTGAGAAGGGCCCAGATGAGTGCAGGATGATAGTGCATGACCTGAGCAGAGAAACCTGAGGGCATGAGAGGGGACACCAGTAAAAATCTCACAAAGAAAGGTGAGCACAGAGGATCTGGTAGAGAGGAACAATTGGGAGAGATGCTGGAAGTTCTACAGGAGGCAGCCTTGGGAATGGCACAGAGTCAGTGTTTCAGTGACTCTGAGCAGAGGTCAATGAGAAGAAGATTGGCACCCTGGGGTTGGGTGATAGATTGTGATGGGTGGGACAGAAAATTGCACTGCAGATGTTGTTTTCATGGAATAACCATTTGACATTGTCTGCATCTTTGAGTCCATGTAACAACAACACAGATGGAAGGAAAAGTATTTTTTGGCAGGGGGGGATTGACTCTCACTGTTAGAACAGACCCTGGTCTTGAAACCAGGCAGGCATCCCAGGAGAGGCTTACATGGTCCCACAGTTCCATCACAAAGCTCTTGGCCACTGAAACAGTCTTCTAAAAATCTAGTTTAAAGAGAAAGAGCTTAAGCAAATAACTCAGAGAGTGATGAGACCTAAGTTGTAATATATTTCATATGATAAAGCTTTACACCGTGGCTGTAAGTGGAGGACAATTTCTTCCTAAAATGTCAGTGAATTTCTGTTCTTCAAATGTCCTTCCTCATCTACAGAAAAAGGGTGTGATTAAGACTCATTAAACAGCCACTGCAAAGAATGTGCAAGGGCTGAAAGTGCTTTTTCTTTGACACTATTAAAGGTTAATTTGCAAATAACAGCACTGCTCTGGCTTAGCTTTAGCAGTTCATTGATTAAAGCTATAAAAGCTGATAACTAATTAGCAACCCAGAATACAAAACTGGGTTCTTGGTTTGTTGCAGAATGCTGCAGCTGTTTAAAATGGAAGGAGCTAGAAAATACAGCTGTTTATATCTACAGCCTCTCTCTACTTTTAAAATTAATAACCAGTTTTCTATGAAATTCCATAATTCCAACTTTAAAAAATCAAAAATATATGGAAAGCCAAATATCAGCCCTAAAATTTGTATCTTTACTGGTCTAAGAAACACTGTGATAATATGAGTAATTTTTTTAAAGAGAATAGGGGAAATACAGAACAGCCTAATTATTTATGTTTCTCATGAAAATTATTCTTCAAATCAGTGATTTAATAAATTCCAAAAATGAAGGTCCTAAGCAGTTCCTAAGAATTCATAGGAAAGCATCACAGAGATTTGATTCACAGCCTCTTGAATCATGGAAAAAATCATGCCCTTAAAGCACACTAAAGTAATCACTTGAAGCTGCAGTTATCTATCAGCTCAGTGGAGTCTGGGGAGGAAATCATGCCAGCTTACTTGTGTGGATGCAGTGCAACGACCTAAACTGAAATAGAAATAATCTGCAAGGGTTATAGAAGGCTAAATCCCTTTCTTTTGTTTCACATTTAGATTTTGGTCATTGAATTCTCAAGTCAATTCCAGCCAGTTGCTGAGACTTTCACCATGAATCCTCAGTTTTGCCCCTGCTCCCAGAACATTTTATTCCCAGGACATTCCCTGCATACTTCCTGCTTTTTGGCTTTCCCCTTCTGTTTACTCCATTTTCACTCTTTTCCTGTTACCTATCTGGTTTGCCAAGTATGTACCTCTCTCTTTCTAATTTTTCTTGTTTTTTCCTTTCATCTAATGACTTCGGTCTCTTCCTGCTCATCTGTCCACTATCTCCTCTCTGTATTGTTATTTCAGGAATGTTGAAATGTAGGTCACCAGCTTGGCCCCACATCACCTTTTCAATATTTCATACTGAACTAAGAATTTTCAGGGATAAATGCCTCTCATTTTGACAGCCTGATGGAAGCTGGAGAGGACTGAGAATTTCAAATGCTACTTGGACTGAAGAAAAGCATTTTGAAATCAAAAAGACTTTTTCAAAAGAACATGTCCAAAAATACATATTTTTATGACAGATGCATCTTGACATACTGATCATTATTTTTTAAAACCTGATGGCTGTTGTGACCAGGAACTCATCTGCCTCACCTCATCCAAACTGTGGTTGAACCAGCACTTTGGGCTTTCAATATTTGGAGCCAGGACTGGGTAAATTAATAGGTTAGTTTAGATTTCTGTTCAGCTGAGTGAGCAAAGAAAGGAGGGGATGATAAATGATGTTCTACAGAAACTGCAGTCATGACTTGGCTAAAGTTAAATTTACTTTCTGTTAATTTATTTGCAAAACCCTCATGACCGACCTGAAATAGTGTTTGTGATCTTTATCAAGGGGTCCATTATTTTTCAGCAGGGTGCACCAAGTAAATGAGATGACACGGATGAGAGATTTAATACCTTAGTCCTTGAAGGCTCAGAGTAAGGAAAAAAGGGATAGGACTCATCAGAATTTGAACAAGACTAATGCTGGAATCTTCTAGATTGTGTGGTCTCTTTGACTTCATATATTTGAATAATTCTGTGTTAATTTGACTGTCAAAGAGAATGGTCTTGGAAGAGTTTATGCCTTCATGTACTATGGCAAATTCTTGTTTTCATCTGCTGCAAATTGAAGAAGAATTTCCCTTTCTCATTAGGCCCAGGCAATGCAGGATGCATTTGTGCATCTCATCATTCAGTCCAGTCCCTGTGTGTGTGCATCCTTCCATTTGGATTAGCACCACATTTATCCCTGACTGGAGCCAGTTGTTGAATTTTCCCACCTGGAGATCAAGTCCAATTTCTTATCCCTGTGTGGGGCCATTGTTTCACTGCAGGTTTCTTAAAGGTAGGACCGATAACTCCAGCTGAGATGTAAATAACCCAGGGGACCTACAAAATTTCTGAATCCAGGAATGAAATATGTGAAATATTTTAAAGAACAGAATAGGGGAAATGTTGATTTCATAAATTCCAAAAATTACGGTCCTAAACAGTTCCTAAGAATTCATGGGAAAGTATCACAGTTTTGGGAAAAGGGAGAAAGGCTAGAGGTTTTCTGTGACTGAATAAGAAAGTCTTCTGAAATTGTGGGTAAAAGCTGCTGCAGCTCCAGATTTCATCATTTAAGAAGTGATAAAGAGATTTTACGTAAGCAGTTTATCTGGCTATAATTTCTATATTTAGGTACTTTAGGAGAAAGTTTTAGCAATAACTCCTTGTCTGCTTAAATCATCCTTTCCTCTAATAATCCTTTTGCTTCCTCAAAATGGAGGTTAAACTTGCACTTAAAAAATAAAAATATTTCTCATAACTGAGCAAAAAAATAAAAGGAGAGGGAAAAAATAACATTTGCCAGATGATGTGATTAGTTCTTAGACATCTAGTAGGAAATTATTTTATAAATATAATAAAGTTGGATTTTCAAATCTAAGCAACTTTTTCACTGTCCTTTGCTTTAGGCATGTGGTTCTTTGTGATCCTCATAACAATACCAGTGAGTTTGCCTTGTCTGCCCACTGGTAATATTTTGTAGCTACACAGAAGACATGGATTTTGATTCCTGTCTTTATTATTTTCTCAGCAGTTTCAATAAATAAATAGAAAACTCACTCCCTTGCCGCTGTACTACCTTGGGTTGTGATCTTGTCAGAACTTATAAACTAAACAAGTGTTTATCTGGTCAGTACTTCAGGGAATTGATGGTAATCAAATTGTTTCCACTTGAGGTTACAGATGCTTTTTTTTTCCCCGTTGTGCCTCGCTTTTGTGTGCATGGTTTGGGGGTTGTTTTTTATCTCTTTCTCTGCTGCTGTGGGCTTAATTTTATTCTGTTTAGATTTTTTTAAAATAAAATAAACTCAAGTAAATGTTAAAACAACCTATGATATTTATGATGCCAGATGACATTTAACTCTGTTTTCTCCTGAAATGTACATCTGATAGAAAATAGATGCATAAAATAAGGATGTTTCTAAGCAATCCTAAGAAATTCTGATCTGGAATGTATTTATATTGCGAGTGGTGGAAGAAGAAAAGAGATTGAGGGAGTCCAGACCACTCTGTGATATTGAATCTTCTCTTAATGGATGTCTGCCTGTGTGCAGCACTTTGCTGTACACAAGGGTCATAAATGTATTTTTCATGTGTTTATTTTTGTAACCAGGCATTGCTTCAGCGTCTGCTGTTAATGCTGGAGCGTGGCAGTGCCTCTCAGGTCAGATGGTGCTGCACAAAGCCCCTGCAAACAGCAAAAGACAAGCCTTGCCTTGAGGAACTTGCCACTGACATGAGCAGGGCAGACAAAGTCTGGAACACAGGGGAAAGGACAAGTTCATTACCCTGGTTTAAAAAGAGGAAAAACAGGAAAATTTAAATTACTTTTCTCACCAAGCTCTCCATGGGGTGTTGATCAGCTTCTACGGCACCCAAAATGCTCTCTCTGCAGGAGGAGTGGATGCAGAATAGCAGCATTTTGGGGCTCTGCTTCCCTGCTCCTTTGCAGCCTGCTGAGCCATGCAGAGTCCATTGGGTCAGGTTGCTGGGCGCTGTGCAGTTATGGCTTCATCCCTCCTGTTTCACTGCAGTGCTCACAGGCCCTCTGCCTGGGAAATCTGACCTCTAGCAGCTCCCAAGCCCTGCTTTTAAAGGGGCAGGCAGAGGCTGCCTCCTGTCCCTCTGGGCCACTACAGAGAGACTTTCTGCAAGAGCACAGAGAGACAGGACAAGGGGAATGGTTTCACAGAGCAGCTTTAGATTAGATATTAGGAGGAAATTCTTTCTTTTGAGTGCAGTGAGGCACTGGCACAAGCTGCCCAGGGAAATTGAGAATCCCCATCTTTGGAAGTGCTCAAGGGCAGCTTGAAGCATCCTGGGATAGTGGAAGGTGTTCCTGCTGATGCCAGGGGGGTTAGAATGAGGTGGTCTTTAAGGCTCCTTCCAACCCAAGCCATTCCATGATTCTATAACGTTGTTTCTTGCTTGTCATCTCCTGGCTGTACTCTGGTTTTGTTGAGGCTCCAGAACAGAACAGGGCTGCACAAGGCACAGAAAGCAGTATGTGCATGTTTTTCCAGCACACATTCTGGCTATTTATGTAACATTGACCCAGAGATGCTGCTTTTACTCCAAGAGCTAAACCCTGAAATCATTTGGCCATTACTTGTGTGCACTTGGAGGGTGCAATGAAAGATGTAAAACAGCAACAGCAGCACACAAAGGCTTCCTCTTCATTATGGGGATTTAATTCTCAGAAAATCAAGGCTCTGGCTGTGGAGGAAATGAATCTGAATGCAGCTTCTCTGCTCTTGTCTTATGTAATTACAGTCAGCCATCCCTAAAAGCATCCCCTCTTAGCATGCACATGCAACTAGCAAAATAAATGAGTTGATTAGGAAGGGAAAGAAGCCACACCAGAAACCCTTTGTGGTCTTGTGGAAATTCTTCCTATGTGTTTATGCTGAGAAAAAAGAGTGTGCTGCTTCTGTTTGCACAGGTGGATAAAACAGGTTCCAAGAAGATAAAGGAGTTTTGGTGCAGACTGGATGTCCCCACTCAGCACACAGTGCTGGGGCCAGACACCAAGAGGGGACCAGAACAAACCAGTGAATAGCAGCAGGTCATCCCACAGCAAAGAGACTGTGGAGACAGGAGATAGAACAGAACTGACTGAGAGTGGTTTGAATATGATGAAATTAAATTTTTTATACTTTTATTGAGTTGTTTACGAGGAACAGAAAAAGTGCTTCAAAAGAATGAGGGTGTGGAGTGACAGGACAAGGGGGATTTGCTTCAGACTTAAAGAGAGGTTTAGGTTGGATGTTAAGAAGAAATTCTTCCCTAAGAGGGTGGGGGGGTTAAGACACAGGTTGCTCAGAGAAGCTGTGGCTGCCCCTGGATCCCTGGCAATGTCCAAGGCCAGGCTGGACGGGGCTTGAGCAAACTGGGATAGTGGAAGGTGTCCCTGCCCATGGCAGGGGGTTGGAACTCGGTGAGCTTTAAGCTCCCTCCCACCCCAAGCCCTTCTACAATTTAGTGTTTGTATCCCAGTTCTGCCTCGTGCCTGCCTTGCACAACTTCTTTTTTTGTGAAAAGGAGTTTTGGAAAAAGCAATATTTGTTTCCTGACAAGCAAGTCCTGTGCCTGTGGATTTACAGACTCCCTGGTGATGTGGGTGCTATTCTGTAGCACAGAGTGAGGTGGGATTTGAGGGGCTGCACAGAGAATTCAAACTCCATTTATAGGTCAGACCTCAGGTGTATAATACTGAAGCACATGGAAAACAGGCTGCTGTCCTGGCTGGGAGTGGCACTAATTAGATCCCTAATTGTGCAGCTAATCTCCTTAGGCTCACTTAGACAATTAAGGGCAAGAGAGGTCCTCTGCCCTTCCCTCTCTGCATTTGTCCCTGTGGTTACTTGAGCTGGCCAAGGGATTTTGCCTTAGGTTCTGCCTTCTTATCCTGTAACCACACCTCCTTGGACTAGTGCCTGGGCCTTTGGATAGCTTATTCCAGCTAAATTATTCCAACCTTGAAAAAAGAAACAGCTATTTCCTAGATGCAAACACTGATCTTCAAGTAACTTCTGCATTTTTTTCATATGTAGATTTTTAATGCATTGACAGGCACTTGAAAATTCAGAACACAGACTATGCTTATAAACAATCAGGAAAGCTATGAGCCTTCTTTACTTCCTTTGATTAAATCTTCTGATATTTTTGTTCCACCTCATCATTTGAATGTAGTAGTCGAGTTTAAAGGAAGAATATTGTAAGACAGAAGAAAATGAAAGAAGTTTTGACCAAAGGCAATGAGTGAAAAATGGCAAAATAAATATTAAAACATATTATCATAATACTGGAAAATGCAGAACAAACAATTCCTCCCCGAACTTTCCTTCAAACCCTGCATGCAGACCTTACAATTTTGGTTTTAAGAGCCAAAATCCAAATTGGAATTTTCTTTACCAAGGAGCACTACATTGAACACATCTCAGGATTTGTAATGGCAAAGCACATTCTCCTCCCTCCTGCTCTCTCCTTTTCACTGTCTTCTGCTGCCTTTGTGACCCAGCATGCTCCCAGGAGCAAGAGACTGTCATTTTAATGGTAAATCAACTTACACACCCATAGAGGTGGTTGAAGTGGTCATAATTAATACCCACAGCAGATGAATTGTCCACACTGCACCATTTCAGACTGCTCCTGCTGTCAGCTCTGACAATACAAGCAGACAGACTCTCATGGTAACAGTGTCCTTTCCAAATGCCTGCAGTCAGATGTCTTCAGTCACATGTACAGGATAAATTGTCTCAAAAAACCCTGGCACTGCTGCATGCATAGACTATGAGGAAGAGGAGTGGGCCAGCAGTAGGCTGCTTCTTCGTTTTTCAGGTGATTTGTTCTCTCTAGTTGCTATGTAAAATGTCATCTCTTCACAGGGAAAATTACCTGTTCTCAGTCGATTATTATCTTGCTGCAAATTTATGCTAACTAGGTAGCAGAGTCTCCCACATATATAGCTGCAAACCAAAGAATTAAAATAAATTAATAACATTAGTGGCAGATTATCTGCTTCATTTATTCCCAGACTTCAGTTAGGAGAAATAAAGCACCATGAGGAACACCACCTTTTGCTTTTAATTGAATTTATTTTCTGCTGGGAAAGAAAGGTGACAGAGTTTCTCAAGGACCACACATGCTGGTGGCTGCTGTGGGTCCCTGCCTTTCCCCTCTGAAGAGTGCAGGTGCAGTTAGACACTGAAGCTATTTTCAGCAGTGAAATTTGGAGACAGAACAAAGCACATTTCTGTTGGTGCACACTGTAAATCTGTGCAGCCATCCTGGCATGCAGGCTTGCAGCTGAACCTATCCAGAGGACCTGCAAATGGAAAAGAGAACTGCTTTACTTCTGGGCTGACAGGCAAAGTAATTTGGTAATCTTAATCCAGTTCCCCACTGGCCACTTGCCACATCGCAGAAAACACTGTCACAACTGAAATTAATTGGCAGCCCCAGCAGGGAGGCCAGGGGGTCGTGCAGACCAAATCCATGCAGGTCAACTTCTGATCTTCTCTGAGGCGTGCTGGCCAGACAGCGTGATGGGAAGCTCGGAGCATTTCTGCCAGCTTTGGAGCTGTTCTCAGTGGAAAATATATTCCCAGCCACAAATACTCCTGCTCCCAGTGTTTGTTTCTTGATGCATTTTTATGAATCTTGAAATTGTATGCCAAATATGATTTTAAATGCTTAGTGCTCATCAAGGTCTAGAATTAACCTCGTTATTCTTGCCTGGTTTTTCTCCTTTTACCATTCAGAGATGGCAAGTTTTTGTAACAGACATTGCAGAAACTGCATCTGGGCCCTTCATAGCTATGATGTGAGGTCAGCTCTGGCTTTGATCTTCTTTGATGATAGCTTCATTTTAATCTGCAGATTCTCCTTTCCATTTGTTCATTTCCCCTGACCAATTTGATTAAACACTAGTTTAAGAGCTCTTCATCATTTTTTTCATGTGGAATAAAAAACCATCAGAGGATGGAGTGTAGGTAGAAGTAAAATGTCGGTGTAACTAATTTACCAGTCAGCCTAAGATTGCACTTGTGCATTAAAGGGGAGACGGAGGCAGTTAAAGATTCTGAAGTCTCTCTGTGAGAAGAACTGGTGCTCAGTATAAAATCACTGTTGAATTGGCCTTCAGAGTTGCTAGGAAACCAAAATACAAATCCCTAGTCTGTAACACACAGATATCATGAGCATGACAGATTTTTGCTGCTGTTCCTCTTTTTATTTCCTTCCTCAGTGGAGGATGGAGAGAAACTGCACAAACCAGTTTGAAGAAAACATGAGGAAGCTGATTTCTGTCCTGATGTCCGTAGCCCTACCTGCAAGTAATTAGATATTTTAGAAAGAGCTGTGTCTCAACTTTAGGAAGAGATTGTGTGTACCAAATGAATGGCTTTGTGTAGTTCCCTATCAGCTTTTGCCTGTCTAGGTCTCTTCCTGGAAAATGTTCAAGGCCAGCTTGGAAGGGGCTTGGAGCAACCTGGTGCAGTGGAGATGGGTTTGAGATGAGATTTAAGGTCCCTTCTAATCCAGGCTATTGTATGAAATCTTGGTATTTTTTTGTCTTGCTTTTTCTTTTAGTTCTTGCCATATATTTCAGTCCTCATCACATGTCCTCTGTCTGTAGAATTACCTGGGTCAGGGAACTGCTCTGCCTTTGTAGGCTTGTGTAGGCTGGATTTTCCCCTCAATTAGCTGCTGCTGAGAGCTCAGACTGGCACAAAAGGGGTTGGGGTACCACAGAAAAAATGCTGTTCAAAAACTGCATGTTCAGAACAAAGGGCTGTTGTGCTTGTAGAGAATCAGACTTGTGAAAACAAGGCAGAAAGAGGAAAGAAGAACAGATCTTGTAGAGTTGATCAGAACAGATAATGAAAAGCAAAGAAAGATAAGGATTTTCATTATCTGAGTAAGTAAAACACAAACAGTGAAAGAGATACTATGTCTAAGAGTAATAAAGCATTTGATAAGGGGTTTGAGAAGTAAAGTAAACCCCTGGAAATATTATTTCTTCTAAAATTTGTTGGATCTGATATGTATTTATGAACTAGAATGTTGAATAGAAATCTGCTTGAAGAATATAGAAAAGCAGCACTCAATACATCAAATTTAGAAATTAGAGATGAAATGCAGATAAGTTATAGCAATGCTGTAACAAGTTACACAAATAAGAAACTAAAAATCAAGGAAAAAAAAAGAAGATGAGTTTTTGGTTAACTTTTAGTCTTCTGTGGTGTCAATGATAGCATCCCAGTTGTTCATACGAGTTTGTGAGCTCAAGCAAATTCTGGTGGAGAGAAGTGATGTGTTACATTTAATTTGTCATTTCCTTGAGCAGGTAATTAAAGACATCAGGTGGACTATGTTCACCAAGTTCCTTTTTCACTGTTACTTGTGTAGTTTTGTCTCACTACTGGAAATGCTGGTTTGAAGCTGGAAGTGAAAATTCCCAGACCCATGACTGTAACCTTTGCCCTTTGCTGGGAAAGACCAGCAGTGATCCTGGGTATGGAAAAATGTTTACTCCAGGTCTGGATACAGCAGCCACCCAGTCTTAAACAAACCAGAATCCACCTGGTAATGTGGAAATGCAGGATGAAGATGACACCCATGGCATGATTTTTGCAGATCCTGACAGCCTCAGCAGATACCCTCAGCACAAATTGCTGCCAGGAATTCAGCTGCCATCTGGGCAGCCTGATCAGTGACCAATTCCATTGCAGATGGATTGTGCTGGCAGCTGCAATAAACCCAGCAGTGCTGATGAGCAGCAATACTGGATTGGAGAATGTGACCCAGCATTGTATTAGTGTTTGATGGCTGGTGGGCAGTTGCAGGCTGTGGGGGAGAAACCCACTGACCATGATTCTCTGTTATTTGGAATTTCAGTAGGCAGAGTCACTCCTGCATGGGGCTGCAGTGTTGCCTGAGCATATTCACAAGAGAGAAGGGAGAACTCATTGGTGTTGTTCCTCCCCTTCCCACATCCTCTAAAAATCTTTCTAAGAGCAAGCTGAAGTCAAAACAGAGTCCACTGTTCATGAAACTACTGAAATGCAATGGCCATATTCAATAACACCACTGTAGAAAGAACAGAGTGTGGGAAGTAAGGGAAGTGTTATCTTAATTACATTTAGAAAGCAAATTCCCAGCTAAATAATTATTTTAAAATTTGTGGGTAAGCTGAGAATCATCATTGGCAACCCATTGATAAAAATGTCAGCTATTTCCATCATCTGAGGACAAAGGGACCTGCCCAAGGCAGTATTTCCTGACTGTGGTGCCAGGACTCTGTTCTGTCAGACAGAACTGTCTGTCTGTCTTTGCATCAGCTTTTAGGAGGCATTTCTGGGAGTAAGTGCTTAAGGGAAGGGCATTAGGGTTTGAAAATAAATGGATTGATATATGCAGCCAATAGAGGAACTAGACATCTAAAGAGCTCCCAATGTCACTGAATTGCCTTTTATTTGGAAAGATGGCAAGCCCAGAGAAAAATCCTCATGTCATACCCTAGAAGTGGGAGTAAGGAGTGTGTAGCTAACTGGAGTCCTGAAAATGAGGGAAAATTTTCCATGAATGTTTGTCCAGTGCTTTCCATGGAAAGTGAAGCTGCTCAAGTGATTGTTCTCTCCTTACATGGGCTGACCAGTCATCCTCTTACCTGCACCTGCTCCTGTTAAAAAACTAAAATGCTGAGATTGTGGTGAGGAGACTCTTAATTGGAGACCCCAATTATCTGTATATTTTTAAACTTTATTTGTACTCAAGCACCCAAACTAGTTGAAGTTTTTCCAAAATAATATGCAGTGCCTAGAAAGCCAAAGAATTTTCTTTTTCCAAATACTTAGTCAGTCTTTGATACTACTGCTTGGGATTTAGGCAAAATGCTGATGGATTCTGGCTAAAGTAAGCAAGATTGCATTGGGTTCTACTGTTGAGGTACAGCCTGGGATTTGGAGAAAACAGTAATTAAATATTTGCTCTACCATTTTAAGCTCATGGCAATAACCTTTCCTTTGAGCTGTGCAGAGCATGATACTTGAGAAGATCCTTGAAAAGTAATTATTACCAACCCCATCTACAGAGCTCAGTAAAGATCATCTAATTTAAAAAAAAAATTTTTTTTTCTACATCATTAGAGTTGTGATTATTTTTCTTCCTTCCCTCCCTTGCCCAGCTTTTTCTAAAGCCATAGAGATTATAGATTTGATTTTGCTTAATTCTGTGATTATGTAATGCTGGAGCAGCTTTTGAGCCTTCAAAAACTCTAGCAGCCATCATGTAACATGCACAAAATGAGAGAACTGGGCATTTTGTGCCTCAGAGTGATTACTGGTTAAAAAGTGGAGCTGTGTTAATTCTGTGGTATTAGTTTTTGTGAACATTTTGTGACTTTTGGAAGCACAACTACTCACATCCTGTGTTAGATTAATAGTTAAGGTCAGCTCAGATACTCAGTGTATTACTCTTGGAACTGGCAAATGATTGTTCTTGTGGAGCAGAGCTTGCTTTCTGCTCTGCCATATGCTGAGGTTTTGGCTTTCTGGTCTGCATGCAAAGTCCTTCTTTCCCAGGGGAACTGAGGAGACAAGAGATGATTTTGGTTTGAACGGCCTTTATTTGTACTGCAAAGTGGTAGCTGTTGCTACCATGTTTTGGGTTTTTTTCCATACAGAAGATGTGATCTGATGTGCAATTCTCATGGCAAATATGACAAATACACAACATGAATTAAGGCGAGGGGAATATTTGAGTGCTGAGGTCAATTTAGTATTTGTGAAAGGGAACAAATTGTTTCACCTGGGCTGCACAAAAGAGGAGCTGGGCAGAAATTCTACCTCCTTTGCAGACCTGCCTCATCTGTGACGTGGGAGAATCCAAGCTTGCAGCCATTGGCTAATTCTCATTTAGGTGTTGATAAGTCTGTCTTTGTCTGCTGAGGTTGGCACCACCACTTGACAGAGGCTCATCACTTCCTACCAGGTGAAATAAGGTGCAGCAGATTCTGGAATCTGGAAGTGAAGGCTTCCAAATCATGCTAATAATTGAAGTCTTTGAAATACAGACAGTGTCACACATCTGGGTTTTCAGAATAACTCCAGTACACCTTCCTGCTGAGACAACAATTTGAATGTACAAACAGAGTTTCCAGATGAGAATGTCACTGCCTAATCGGGAGAAACATATTCAGGTCAAGTGCCAGATAGAGTTATGCAGGATAGCAGTGTTGGTCCACACAGCCTTTAGGGAAGCTGCATAATCCTGAAATGCTGAAAAAGAATCCAAAATGTGGTGCACAGCTTTGAAGGAAGCCATCGGAAGATATTTTTCTGTCTTGCAGACCATGATTATTGATTACGCACTTCTGTGATTCTCAGACACAATCTCTGCATTGACTGGAATTAGATTTATGGAGGCAGTTGCTTTCTCTGCAGCATGTTCTGTTTGTCACAGATGCCTGGGTAAGGGAAAGCACCTGTTATTAAATGCATGTTGGTGTAGGGAACAGGATGGGTAAACAGACCATGAAATTGCATTGGGTCAGTCCTGTGCTGCCAGTCCCAGACACTGAAAACTTCAGCCTCAAGTGACTTCCTTTTGTTTGCTTTCTGGTGTGTTAACAGTCAAAATTCACTTTTTTAAGGTTTGGGGTTTCTTTATTCCCATTTGAAACCTGAGATTCTCACAAAACTGCTGATTTTTTGGAATAAAGTGACCTGTCAAGGTTGAATGGGTATGACATGACTCCACATTGCAAAGACTGGAGACACTGAAATCTCACATGGAGTTTTCTACCCCACATGGGGAAAAAAAACTACACGAGAAAATCCAGGCTGTAATTTATGCTCTTTCATTATTTAATTGTGTTTAAAATACAACAGCCACGAGGGAGCAAGCTTGATTCCTTTCTCTGTGTGTTAGACTATGGTAGTGCCACCTGTGCAGCATTTTTCTATCCTAATGTAGCTTTTCTTACTGAGCCCAAAGCAGAATTACCTGGAGGAGCAGCAGCAAACCTGCAGAGCTTCGTGATAGAGTGAGGATTAGGAGGCAGGAAATGGGTGATTCACTCTGGCTTCAGAAGACAAGCATGAAATCAAAGCTGCGGGCAGGAGTGGGAAGCATATTTGGGAGGAGTGTGAACTGATTCTGAAGTTATTTATAGAGGGAGAAGAGTGGGTTTGGCCTTGAGAAAGCTCTGCAGGCTTGGGTGCAGTTGCAGATATGTTTGTACAAACAGGAGACTTTGGGTGGAAGGAAGATTCCTCCTATGTCCATGGATTTTTGAGTTTATCTGAGCTTCCTCAGTCAGGGTGAAGCCACCCCACTTAGCACCCCTTGGTATATTTTGGTGAAAGTCTGAGACCCTGAAGGGAGCAGCTGAACAATTAACACAATATTTTCAGTAGCTGCAAACAGTTGTTTTTTTGTCATATTTTTGGCTTTCCCTCTCACTTCTTTTTTTAAGTTGTGTCTGTATCTCTAAAAAACATATGCCAAGGGAAAGCTCTGGTCCCTGCAAAAAAAAAAAAAAAAAAAAAAAGAAAAAGAGTAAAGCCATCGTAATTAATTTTTGTTAATTGATACTCTCAGATACTAAAAGCTGTATGATGGTTTGGGTGGGAAGGGATCTTAAAACCCATCTTGTTTCACCCCGTGCCATGGACAGGGACATCTCCCACTCTCCCAGGCTGCTCCAAGCCCCGATATCCAACCTGGCCTTGGGCACTTCCAGAGATCCAGAGGCAGCCACAGCTTCTCTGTGCCAGGGCCTCCCCACCCTCACAGGGAAGAATTTCTTCTGTAACCTGAATTTTCCCTATTTCAGTTTGAATCCGTTCCCCCTTGTCCTATCACTACAGTTCCTGGTGAAGAGTCTCTCTCTAGTATTTGCTCTTGAGCCTGAATATTTGTCCTCTCTCCAGGTACTGTCCCTGCCTGAAGACTGACACTAAGCTTTAAGCAATTGGCAAATCTGCTCAAGCACAGAGATAAAAATCTGTTTGTCAGTTCACTGAGTTGTTTCACTAGAGATGCAAATTGGACGATTGCCAGGCAAAAATGGTCCATAGCTGCTTGTGGAAGATCTGCAGCCATGATTATCTTGTTTTTGCAGGAAGAGTATTAAATATTCGTGCTAGTTTCAGGAAATATGCACACATGTTTTTGAATATCAAATTGTGTGCCTCCCTGGTGAGTGGAATGAACTAAATCAACCAGAGCATTTCAAAGCATCCTTTTGCTGTCTTCCCTCCTCGGTACAGAAAATATCTGCTTTGACTGCACTTCCTCGAGCCTCGAAGGCGCTGCAGAAATTCCAGCCACTGAGCAGCTGCGTGCATGCTTGAATGAAGTGTGTGCTGCTCCGTGTGTCAGCAGCAAGAGACAGAAATAGAGCTTTTTTCTCCTTGTTGTCATGGTCTGTGTTTCTGCTGGCTACCCCAAGCTAGTTCTTCTTCAAGTCTGGTGTCGAGGGAATACATTTTAGTGATGTTTGGTGCTGCAGTTGTGGATCATAGAGAGCAGATGAAGCCTTTTAAGGGCTGCAGCCTTTTACACCTGGTGCTTAGTGGTGAAGGGGACATCAGGATTAATGAATGGCAGCTCCTGCTGCTGTCCAGACACTTGGCTGCAAAAGTTGCTTTTCTTTTTTTTTTTTTTTCCCCCCTCCTTTTCTACTGAGGGAATATATTGAAACAGCTGAAAAAAATCCCCTTTTATGGAACTGTCAGGTTGCACAGTCTGAGGATGAAGCAGTTTTGGCTTTGTGCTCCCCTTCTGATGGTGATCTCACAGGCTGGTCTCACACCTTTGTGGTGAAGAGATGCCAGCTCATACACAAAAGCTGAGACCCGACTCCACAGTCCAGAAAAGACAAGGAGCCACTGGAGGGGGTCCAGTGGAGGCCACAAAGATGATGAGGGGTCTGGAGCATCACTTTTATAAGGAGAGACTGCAGAAGCTGGGCCTGTTTAGTCTGGAGACTGAGATGGGATCTCATTCATGTGTGTAAATATCTCCAAGGAGTGTCAGAGGATGGTGCCAGACTCTTTTCAGTGGTGCCCAGTGACAGGACAAGGAGCAATGGCCATAAACTAAACCATGGAGAGTTACAGCTCAACATGAGGAAGAACTCAATTTCATTAAGGTGGCAGAACAGAGGAACAGGCTGCTCATGGAGGTCAGGGAATCTCCCTCTCTGGAGATATTCCAACCCCACCTGGAAACGTTCCTGTGTCACCTGCTCCAAGTGCCCCTGCCTTGGCAGGAGGGTTGGACTGGATGGTCTCCAGAAGTCCTTTCCAGTCCTAAAAATTCTGTAATAACACCCACTCAGCTAATTCCAGATAAAGAGTTGATAATGTAAGGAGCCCTTTCCTCCATGGTGTGACCTGATGGGACTGAAAAAATGCTGGGAAAGTAGACTCTGATGTGTAAAATTTTGGAGTCAGTCACCACCTCAAGAACTGCAGAAACTCAAAACAAATGACCCAGTTTTATATTAACATGGACACGTATAATACACACAATTACAACAGGAAAATGAAAGTGTGAAGTTTAATTCAGCGTTAAAATAGATTTAAAATATTCTACATGTGGATTCCAACAGATGGCAAATTAAAATTCCTTTTGAAGTGAAGGATTCAAGAAGCAATAACATCACCTTTTAGCCTTTATGAACGCTAAGATCTTTTAAATGTTTCTATTCTTTGACAGCTTGTCCTAGTTACCTGAGCATGTGACACATTTCCTGGAAGGAAAATAACTGTGCTATCAATCCACATACAGTCTGTCCCTGATTTTTTTCTCTGCCTATTCATTTAAAGGAATCACAAGTAAAAGAATTTTTTTCCAATTTTACCAGGGTAGGATTTTTTCCAAAGTCAGCCTCCATTAAGCAATAATGTGGAAACAAAGTTAATTTCCCCTTCTTTGCTCTCAGATACCCATTTTACATCCATTACAATCTATGTGTAATAATTAATTTCCCAGATTTTATCTTCCTGTTTGTTTTGAGCCAGTTCTTCCATTTTTAATATTTCCTTCAGAAAAGTGAAATGGCTGGAATATTAAATAAATAAGTTTTGGATGTTTTACTACAACTATTTGAGCCTTTCTTGGAAGTGAGTTCATTAACAAATTAGCAGTTCCTGAGTGTAATGTAAAGGAACATTTTATGTGGAAGGACAATTCTGAGCCATTTCTCCAATTGTTCCATTGAGGGAACAATTCTTGGCTTAAAGCATGACTGGGGCTATAAAACTAAAATCAAAATATTGAAATACAAAGCATGTAATTTACTAACTCTTACACAGATTATCAGTGGTCTATTCTCAAATGGTTACAGTGATCAAGTGAGATAGCTCTCCCCACTTGTTGTGTGTTAAGCTTGATGAGCATCCCAGAATTAACACTCACCTTCTGATGAGTATTTAAGAAAGTGAAGACTGAGACAAGCCACAAAGGCAGCTGCAGCTCTTAAAGTGCCCTATGGAATGTGCTGCCACCCATTTCGAGCAACTGCCAAATCTGATTTTAGCTTTAATTTGATAAACATACCTTAATATTCCCTAGATGTGTATTAGTCTCCGTCAAGTCATCTTTTTGTTAAGTTGATTTTCTTTCAGTATTACCTGGCCTTTACAGCACATCACCCAGCAGGTTGTGATTTCAGTTTGTGTGACCAAGTAGAATAAAGCACCCACCAAGTTAGGAGGTCCATAAACACAATTAAATGGAATTTTAACAACCATCCAGAGCTGAGGTTTGATATTTGATAGTTCTGCATGCAGAATTATTATATAAAAATCCTTTGAAAACCTAATTCATTATATGGCTCAGTTTTGGGAGGACACCTTTAGCTGCAGCAAAAGACAAACAAAAGGTTTGCCTCCATGATCCAGTGGGTCCAGGCTTCCAGAGCAGTCAGGCAGGTTCATCTTATCAGCATCAAAAACCTGCTTTAAAGAGTTAAAGGCCCAGATGACTCTCAGTGATCATAACACCTGGATTTACCTACAACCTGAGAAAAATTCTTCCAAATGTGGGCCTTGCAAGCACTTGAAAGAGCAAAACTATTTCTGCAGTAGAAGAGATGTGGGCAGTCTTTGCAAGGTCACCTCCATTTTCTTCTCGAAGAATGTTTGAAGGATTCTGAAAAAAGAGAGAAATTGTGTAGCGTGCTTATCTAGGGGGCTTATCACATTGTATTAGCACTTACTCATCACATTTAATTAAGATTCTTTTTTAACTGATGTGGAATATTATTAGCTCCATTCATCCCATATCAGGAAAAAGGAATAATAATGGGATGTGATGCTAACAGGAGGTGATAGCGAGCTGCTAATGTGACATGTATATCATGGAAGGGAAAGAGTGCTGTGACTGCCAGAGTCTGTTTGGAGGCCTTTGATGTCTTCAGTTTTACAGCCCCATTTTGTGGAAGGTATTACAGTTGACAGATGTCTTTTAGGGCAGGTTGCTGGCTAACAGCCACATTGGAGAGAATCAAAATAGACATTGGTTAGTATTTAGTTAATTGGCTTTCTTAGGAGGAGAAAATTGCAGAGGTTTAGTGATAAACTAGGCAAAGTAGGTCAGCTAAAGGATTTTGCATGTCTAAATTAATTTTGTGTACCTGTATGGTGTAGTTTACTTTTAATGTTATGAAATCAATTTGGGATAACAAAATCAAACTAAATTAAACATTTATAGTACCCTTTCTTCCCCTTCATAGATAGAGAAAAGGCCAGTTTCAGGTTTCATCTGTAAAATACTGGTAAAAGTATCCCTTTATTTGAGATCAGAGCCAGAGGGAGACAGAGAACAGGTGTCAGCTTGGAGCCATCTCCAGCCTGTGAGAGACAAGGAACTGCACTTCCCACTGTCTGAAGCTCTGTGTGTTTGGGTTTATTAAAGAATATCTAAGCAGAAAGCTTTACCCTGTAATCATCTGGCCTGGAGATTGCAATGGTTTGGGCTGCTGGGGTGAGAGCCCAAGAGGAATGGCTGAAGTCTGTAAGCTAAACACAGATGTTGAAGAAAAAAAGAAAAAATTCTCTCTAATTCCATTTCTCATGTGTCCCTCCTCCATCACTATCCTATCCTCTCCAAATGGTGAAGCTCACACATTCATTCATGTTTAAAATAGATGCCTTGAAGAGCACTGACAAAAATATGTCCCTTTTTCTTTCACTACCACTTCAAGCACCCAATTAGTTGGTTAAAATTAGATTCTGCCTTGAAAGGCTAAAATTGATGCTTCAAGTTTCCATAGTTACTGTCTTTCTATTAATTGTGCTCAGTTAAATAGAGGGGATTCTCTCCTGCCTGCCCCACTTGGTTTTGGGAGCTGTGCTGGACTCTGCTGTTTGTGCACCTGCAGCCATGTGGACTGTGCTCAGGTGACGGGACCTGTGGAAGGTTTTCAGAATTGTGGAGACTGGTAATTGAGAAAGTTTTGTTGAGGGGAAGCAGAAGGGAGGGACTGAATTGAAGTTGATTCTCTTAGCAGTGTCAGGAAAATTAATCCACAAACACCAGAGGTTTATGTCCAAACAGGAGACAGAGGAGTCCTTTTACTTTATTCCAATAAAGGGAGAGACCATGGGGCATTCCCCTGGGGTCTCTCCAATTTTTGGAGGACTCAGCCTCCCTTTTATCCCAATTTCCCAGCCACATTTCCCTCTCTTTCCCCATTGGCTGAGGTACTTGAGAGGTACAGATTTCACGAACACCTGATACCTAAGATTCCCCTCTAATGTATAACCTTCCCTTTTAATTTTTAATTCTTATGGAATTTATGGTTTTCCCCCCTTGTTTATTTCATCTTGCAATATCCAATTTCATTTATCAACAAACCTACAGTTTGTTTGTAAGGCAAATGCTTGTTTCCATTAATCAGTCAGTGGAATCTTTCCCATTTCTTTTATCTCTCAGTGCCAGTTCTATCTACCAGCATTCCCACAGCTTGTTTGTGAAGACAAATCCCTTATTCCTCTCAGCAGTGTTCACTCTCCAGGATGGACACAAACAAAACCAATCTAAGCCTGACCAAGAAAACAGAATCACAGAATCAT
>VZTB01015574.1:157847-176177 GCA_013397245.1 Thryothorus ludovicianus | reverse complement strand
TTTTGTATATATACATATATCTACACCTATGTAGCCTGCATATACACTAAATATAGCTTCTATGCCCTTGTAGAGTACACGCACAACACAAATACCGAAAACTTAAGGGTGGCATAGAAACACGAAGAAATATACAGCTCACATACTGTTTATAGATATATATGCATCTAAACAGATGCAATCCCCAGGTATTTAAGAGAAGCTTGACGGCTCTGTTCGGGGCTGGCAGCGCCAGACAGTGTTCGTCCTTTCAGTGAAGCGGGGTGGT
This sequence comes from Thryothorus ludovicianus, assembly GCA_013397245.1. Lineage (NCBI taxonomy): Eukaryota > Metazoa > Chordata > Aves > Passeriformes > Certhiidae > Thryothorus > Thryothorus ludovicianus. Next base: position 175,909 of record VZTB01015574.1, on the reverse strand, counting down.
CGGGGAGATGAGAGGGGCAGCTGTGGCTGCAGGACTTTCTCTGTTCACGCCCACCCCGCCATCCGATAGCTCGGGCTCAGGACAAGGTCCCGTTCCTCCTGCCAGCCTGGGGTTCACTCGGATGGTGACTGAGAGGCCGCTACCGAAACAGTACCCAGGAGAAACCAAGGGTCCCTCCGTCCCTGCCACCCCCGGGAGCGAGCAGCCAGGCTGTGTCCCCCAGCGGAGGGACCCATGCAGCAGCTTCCATTTCAGAGGTCCAGCACTGCCCTTCTCCGAGGCAGGGGGGGAGAGGCAGGAGGTCTCTGGTTTGCTAATGGAGAGAAGCCTCCTGCGAGGCAGGGAGGCCCGACCCCCGCTGCTCGGGTACCAGCCCAGGAACAGGCAAACAGCAGTGTCCCACCCCGCAGCCGCCGGCCCAGGACAACGGGCTGGCGAGAAAGTGAGAGCAGGGAGGAAGGGTCAGGGGCCGGGGAGAAATGGAGGGAGGGATGGAGAGAGGCATCCTTGCCCTCGGAGCTGTGACCTGGCCGATGTGGCCTCAAGCCACCGCGGCTCATTTTGAGGAGAGCGAGGCAGCGGCTGTTCCACGACGGTACCTCCGCGGCCAGGAGCTCCATGCGAGCAACGGGGAGATGAGGGGCGCGGAGGAAGAGAATGTCCTGCGGTCCCCAGGACGGACGTCGAATGACGGGCAGTGGCCCGGACACCACTCTCTGCACACCCTGCGACCTCCGTGTCCGCCCCGTCCCTCCGGTGTCCCGGAGCGCAGGCGGGCGACAGGAGCCGGGACGCGTCGGGATGGACAGAGCCTTGCGAGAAGGCGTGAGGCGGAGGAAGGATGGGATCCGTGCTGGGCCGTGCTGGGCTGTGCGGGGACTCCGGCCGCGATGTCTCGCTCCGGCCCTGCTCGCTGTTTTCCCCTGCTCTGGGTGGGGGGTCGCTGACCGGGGCTGCACCGCAGACGTGCTTCTCCCCCGCAATTCCCCACGGCAGCTGGGTCCGGGCCTTAAGGCGGTAATTGCTGTCCCGGATCGGGTTGCTGCAGCCGCCCGCCTCTTACCTGGAGGAAGGAGGGATCGGGGACTCGCCGAGGGACGCAGCCGGGGCCCCCCAGCGTCGTGAGGGGCAGCTGTCTCGGGCTCTTCGCTTCTCTGGAGTGTCGGTGTCTCTCTCTTGTACTTTGTGTCCGCCGGAGGAGAATTTCCTCCTTCAGAGCAATCTACATTTAATTCAATCTAGGCAAATTTCCTCTTGATTGGTGCTGAAGAAGGGAATTATTGTTGAGTGGGTTTTAGAGGCTTCAAATCTCATATACTTAATACGTTAACAGCTTGTTCTTAACTGGTCTTTTTGGGATTGACTTTTTGACATGTGTTTGAAAGTAAAATATGTAGTGTCATTTGAACGGGGTAAATATCCCTAAGCAGCAATTACAGCCCTGCCATTGCAATAATACTGGTCTCCTCAATATTGAGATATACTTTTGAAGAAGCTTTATTATTCGTTACTTCCTTACGAATATACCTCCCTTTTTTCCGGTACCTCTCACTATAACTTATGTAAACGCCTGATTTTCCGTAGCGATCTAAAAGCAAAATTTTTCGGGGGGGACGGACGGGGGAAGTCATCCTCTTCTGTCTCAGAGATGGAGCCTTGCTAGGTGCTGGTGTTGCCCGCGGTGTAGATCGAGTTACTAAAAACAGCATCGACATATCCTTTTAGTCCCGTCCTGAGCTTTGCCTTGCTCTTGAACCGCATCTTAAATTCTACATTACCTGCCGAACCGCAAATATCCTGCAGTCGGGCTGATGCACGACTTTTCCGGAGGCAGAGAGATTTACAGCTTCTTAAAGTGGCAATAAGGAACCTCTCGGCCAGTTTCTATTGGCGGGCCCGGGCTCCCTCCAGGCTGGCAGCACGTACCGAGTCCCAGTAGAAGGGGCCGGCAGGGGAAGGAGCAGGCCCGCCGGCCTACCACAGTTACAAACCGGCGCAGAAATTAAGGGCAAAAGTTTTGCCTCGAGTTGATTTCGTGCTCTTCCCGGAAAAGCTGCTGTTCTCTTTTTCCCCGTAATCGGCTTTGTGTTTAATTCGTTCCTAAGGTATGTTCTTGATATTGCTCACTTGCATTATTATCATAACGTATCTCTATATGCACTCAAAATCCGAGTGACTGGCGAATTCATCTCGTCGACAGGATTACTCCAATCCGATCCCAGAGGCGATTAGAGGGAGGTAAAATACCGCCTTAGAGCCTAATCTTTAATTTCTTCCTCCTTAATAAAACGAATAATTCCATTGCGTTTTTAAGTAAAAAATGAATTGAAAAGGATAATAACTCCGCTAACCTTCTGTTGCTTGTATTAATATTTTCCTGGGAGTGTTTTACCGCAACTCTCCTGCCCGAGGGGGCCGCTGCCTCGGTGCACCCGGAGCCGGTTCCCTACGACCGGGTAAGAGCGGGGACGGCCGCATCCCTCCTGGCTCCGGGACGCCTCTGGGCAACCCGCGCGTGGAGGGGACCAGGGAGGTTACAAAACATCCTTCTGGACACCACATCGGCGGACTCGATGGCGGCTGGACAAACCCTGATTCCTATTACCACTGCTGTAGTTAGTCGTCATTAATAGTGACACTGCCAGGATTTGCTGCTTAAGCTTGGGTTTGCTCTCGCTACGCATCTGTCCAAGACGTTCCCTCCCGAGCCGCCGAATTTGTGAAGAGATGATTTACCCCGACTCGCACCGGGAACGCCGTGCTCCCTTCAGCCGCAACACCGCCCGCCCGCCCGCAGACCCCAACGCGGCCGAACGCGTTGGCCCTGGCTTGTTACATTTCGGAATTAGCCCCTGGCTCCTGCGGTGCTGGAGGGCTCGCTGTTCATTCCTAATCTGAATTTGTTGTTTACTGTCTTTTGAAGGGAAGTAAAAATATAAACGAGGAAGTTAGAGCCAGGGGAAGTGGACCAGCCGCCGTCACAATTTATCAGACGGCGCTGGGGTAGATCCCGACCGCCGTCCTTTTCGGTGGCAATCTGCCGCTACTGCCACCTTGCCCACCCCGGCCCCGGCCGCAGAGCCCGAATACACCTCGCAGCAGCATCGGGCGCTGTGGTTTCTGGAGCATGGGCAAAGGCTTTTAAGTTGTAACACTTAGGCCTTTTATCCACTGTTAGTTTCTCCAGTGGAAGAAAATAATATAAATATTCGTGCGTGAGTGCATATACCTTCGGAGATTATGTGTAGTGTTCCCTTACCGTGAGGGTGTGTTGGTGTCCTTCTATAGCAGTTCCACCGCAAGCAAAAGAATAAAGTATTGCTCTTTGTAACCGAATCCATAACAAAAGAAAAACATTTAACACTGACCCGCAAAATACAAGTGCTCCCGGAGGTAAAACAAAGTTTGGCAGTACAGTACATTTCGTACACACCCCCCTAAATCGAAAACCAAAATGGTGCAAATTAAGCCTTTTCATGTATAAAGCCTTTAATCACATAAAAACGAAATTACAAGTGACCCTCTAAAGTAGCGCTTCCGGCCCTCCCGTAATTCATGCGAGCGATTTGGCTAAGTGTGCCAGCTCCGAACGTGGACTGCAGCTATCACATCTAATCTAATCAGTCCGCCTGTGAGGGGACCCAGCGGTGTCATCAACTCCAAAGGGCCCTTGGTGGAAGTGGCTGGGAGAGGCCAGCGGCAGCTGGAGCCATGAATGACACTTTCTCATTTGTTCCTTTCCCAGTTTAACAAATGTTTAGCCCCGTTACTGCTAAATGAACGCCTCGCGCTCTTTGGCTGGGGGAAGCTATTTATTTTTAAGATTTCTGAATAGGATCAGGAGCAATTAACTTATTTTTTGTTTCCATTTTCTGTCGATGTATTGGGAGGTAACCTGGAGCCAGTCGCTGTGTGGGCGCCGTGTGTTGTATTCCCGGCCCCGGAGTACGCTGGGCTCGCCATGGCGACAGGAAGGTGGTGCGCCGGACACGGAACGGGACAAAACCCCGCTCCTTTATGGCGGGACCCGTTTCGATGTGCCGCTACTGAGAGAGGGGGAGAAGCGTGAAAGACGTGAAAATAAGAATGAAAGCATGAGTCGTGCCGTGTCGCTGGCGCTGCTGGACAGAGCCCGAGGATTCTCCTCCTTCTCGGCTGCTCGCTCGGCGCCCCTACCCGGGAACAGACACAGCGGACAACTGAGCCACCCTTGGAACGGAGAAGGGAGGAGGGGGCGCGTTACGGCAGTAAACCTGCTGAGGCCGAAAACAAACTTTTTGTGTGTGTGCGATTGATTATTTTGTTTGTTTAGCTGCATTTTTTCCCCCCAGTCGATGTTAAAACAAAGCTCGCCCGTGCCGGAGGGAGGCCGGCTATGGTGTCTCCGCGGTCCCACGGGCGTCCCGGGTTCCGTCCGTTTCGCGCAGGAGAATCCCCGCTTCCCCCAGCGCCCCGACGGCCCCGCCGCCGTCGTGCGGCTCCCGCCGTCTGTCTGCTCCGCGCTCCTTTGCTGACTGCCAAACATCTGATTCAGCCCCCTTTGGTAGGTGCCGAAGGGGCATTCTCCGTGCAGGAACCCTCCTCACAGCCTTACACCCCCGCCCCGGGCCCCCACGTTCATCGCCATGTCCCTCGTGGAGACGAACTTGCTGCCCACTACAAAGTTGATAGTGGTGCCCCACCCGCCCTCCGCGCCGGTAGCCTGGTGGGTCTCAGGAGGAGTTTCCCAAAAGCTGGAAACATCCGGCACCTGACCCGAGATCCCTCGAGAGCCCGGTAAGCGTTGTTGCTGGTGCCGTGCCCACAGGGCCAAAGAGGGAGGGAGGCCGCTCCGCTGGGCGCCCTTGATGAGCACCGGTGCCCCAGGAGCCGCTCGCCCTCTGAGCCTGGCTGCTCCTCCAAGGCTGCGCCGGTTCCTGCTCCGGGGGCTGCCTTCCACTCCGGGTCGGGTTTAAAGGGAGGGGCCGCTCTACACGCACCAGCCTCGGCGGCCGGACCCACCGGTGCGGGCTCAAAGGGCGCAGCCAGGGGCTTTGCTTGTCCGGAGGTGAGAGGCTCAGTGCTGGCGCGGTGGTTCCCCCAGACGCTGCTTTGCCTTGCCTATCGCCTCCTTGTCCGGGGTAAGCGACAGCCGAGGGCAGCGAGCTCTTGGCTCCAGGCACCCTTTGCCCGGCGGCAGGAGACCTGAGAGCATCGCTTTCCTATCCCGGCCCCGAGCATCGCTCGCGGCGGCGGCGCGCACCTGGTCGCGGCTTCTGATTCGACTTCTAAAACCCCGTTTATACCACTAAGACTCAGGGGGAACGAATTGAACGAGACCGCTCCTGCTCCTTTCCTGAGGGCTCCCTGCGCTCCGCGCCCGCTTAGGAAGAGCAGAGGTGCCCGGGGGGCGCCCGCAGCCCCGGAGCGAGCGGCGGGGCGGTGCGCTCGGCACGGGCACACAGCGAGCGGCGGGGCGGTGCGCTCGGCACGGGCACATAGCGAGCGGCGGGGCGGGGCGCTCGGCACGGGCACACGGCTTCGCTTCCACACCACACCACACTTCACCAAGATGTGAAGGCGGCTCCTGCGCCCTCCCCCACAGGGCACTGCCCTGGCTGCTGGAGGTGACGGCGCCTAACGCCGGAGCTGTCACGCAGGTACTCATCGGCCTTCTCAAGCTTCATGTCGGTTCTCGGTTTCACAAATCTTGGTACTAAAAAAAATTATTTGCCTTTGGAAGAAATTAAAGGACATCTGGAGCACTATCTTTTCTTTATCTGTCTTCGATTGATGTCTGCTGTGCTGTGTCTTTAACAATAACTTATCCTATGCTTTGTGTCTGAGTTAATTTCTCTTTCCCAAACATCTTGAAACTTCTTAATGGTTACATAATTTTTTTATTATTATTCTCATATCTTTTTTTGGGTTTTTGTTTGTTAGTTTAGCATTTCCTTACTCATCTCTATCTTACTGACAAATATATCTTGCAAGTATTGCATGCAGAAGAAATTGCATTGCTAAGTCCTTGACATATGGGTATATGTGTATAATGCTTCGTGAAATTTGAGTAACTCAGGCCCACTTCAGGCCACGAAAAGTCATAGTTGTGTTCAGGTGGGTTTTTTCTTAATTTTCTTTTTTTAAAATTATGTCAGGATATAGACAGGATTAACTGCTCCCTAAGGCATAGGGAGCCGGGGGGAGACTCCCCCAGCTGCCTGGACAAGGCCCCACCAGTCAGGGCCAGTCCCTCCACACCCAGACAGGGAGCAGGGCAGGGGAAGAAGTGGTGGCAACTCAGAGACCACATCATTAACATGTTTGTGATGGTCAGAAAGCTCTGAAGTCAATCTCTGGATCAGGGTCTAGACAAACAAGGCCCATAAACAAGCACATGTGGGGCTGTAGGTGAGGTGAGAATCCAGCACTTTTTCTCCATCACTGGGGCAGACATTAGCAGCCCTGGATAGAGCTGAGTCCCTGGAGAGAGGCTGTGGGTGGGGGTCCCAGGTGAGGCCCATCAGGACCATGATGACCTACAGTCTCTTGAGGACCTAACTGGTGAAATTACTATAACCTACTATGTAGCCATCCAAATTGATAGGGAGAGTTGTTTGCCTCATTAGGAAATCCTTGGTGTGGAGGCAGCTTGGGATGGAGAAAAAGCCCAAAGGGGAGGTGAGTGAAAATCACTATTTCCCACTATTTTGGACAGCAGGGCTGGGCAGGGAGGCTAATGCCACGTCGAGCTCTGTTGAAGGAGACAGACAGACCCATCACTTACCTCCTGGGCTGTGCTGGTGACAGGGACTTAGTTCTGTCCTGCTGTTTCTAGGTCCCACTCCAGCTCCCTACTCTGTTAGTGGCTTCCTAGAGACAGTGTTCAATTTGGATATCACTTCCTACTCTTGTGTTAGCTTGGAACTTTAAAAATCTAATGCCTTCTGGTGAAAGCCCTGCACAGACCTGACACAACTCTGCACTAGGAGGCCTTGTTGATAAGCACTGCAGGGCCACTGAAATGATACCTGCCTTCACCTCTTTACACCTGGCTTCTCCACAGGCACCTCTACAGGATCTAAGGAATTTCAGGACGGAGAGAAGGGAAGCAGGGAGATTTTCCCTGTACCTGATTGATACAGATTTCTCTGCTTCATTGGGTTTAGGAGATGGATGTTGCATTGGACAGCCTGGCTACCTCTGCACCCTACTCTCTGCCACAGCCAGACTGGAGCTGAGGCTACAGTTCCTGCCCAAGCAAGTTATCCCTTACCAAGTCTGGGTCTCAGCCAGAGTCCCAAATGGCCCTTCAAGCATTATCAGCTTCCACACACCAGCACAACTAGGACAAATGACAGGAAAGGAATATGCAATTATTTTACTGCTATCAAAACCTAAATCAGCAAATCCATCTAGCAGCCTGGTGATAGGGAAAAATACTGCTTGGGCTCCCTGTGCCTCCTTCAGCCCAGCAGAGATGGTGATGAAAAGCTGAGCAGAATGGTCTACCTTACCAGCTCCCAGCTCTCCCTTGTAGCTGAATTCACCTCAGCTCATGGAATGATTAGGCTGGTCCAGAGAAAAAAATTGCTACTTAGGATTTCTCCCCAGACAACTAGGAGAAGTGTAACTTGTCCTTCCCTGCTTGGCTGAGCTTCCAAGTGTGCTGAAAGTCATTTTCCCTGCAGCTCTCATCCTCAGCACCCGCAGTCCTGCATGCGTGCAATAGATCCTTGAAGTCCTACAGACTGTTCTTGCACAGAAACCTCACATCAGCCTTGCAAACCCAAACAGTTCCTCAGTAAAGCCCCTCAGGTATAATGCTATGGCTCAACAAGGATGTCAGAACAAGGACTTCAGAAACCTATTATGATTTCTTGTGGTGTCATCTGTGTTCTTTCTGTTTTTTTGCACATAAACTTAGGAATTAGTCATGCTCCCACAAAAAAAAAAAAAAAGCTGTATTTCTGTATATTTTGTAAGCCATGTGAGTTTTGACTGATGAAAATTTGAATTATTATTTCTAGTTCATCCTGAGGGTATCAAAAAGCAGGCAGTGGGCCCTGTCTGTTCATCTGAGGGGTTTTTGTTTGCTTTTTTTCTTTATCAAGGTATTGTGTTCTTGGGTACTTGTTTGCTATATATATCTGCTCTGTAAAAGAAACATATTTACTGTAAATCACAATGTGAATGAAGAAATTAAAAAAATCTCATTCTCAGGAGGAATCATACAATGGTTCAAATTGTTTGAAATACTGAAAACATCTTTAATTGTAGAATTCTATACAAACTTGGGTAGATACATAAATGGCCACGACAAAATATGTTATTGCCTGAAAATTTTCACAGAAATACAAACATAGATGGCAAGCTTACTGACATCCAACAGGATGAGGTATCTTTAAACTTGCAAAATGAATAGACACGACACTCCTAAGCAGTTTGTATATTTGACTGTCCTTGAAGTTCTTCTGCTTATATGCCAGCCTCAATATACAAAGAACCAAGATTAAAATTTTTAATGCACATCACATAATAATGTAAAATGAAGCACAGAAAAAGGTAAACAAATTGTAATCCTGAAAAAACACTATTTTTTTTTTTTTTTTTTTTACCTAGGGCATTGACTCATTCCAAGGATGATTTCCTGTATAGTTGTGTTTTAAGTGAGACACACATCTTGTTTCTGCACAGGACATCAATATCAGATGGAGATACAAAAGTGAATGGTAGCAAACAAAAGGGTAAGAAATGTAATCACCAGTGGAACTCAAAATCCATGCCAATGTTCTTGCAACCCTAAGCAAAGCTATACATAAAAATATGCTACAACCATTATTCTCAAAAAGTCCTTGGCACTTTTCCTCTGATAATCTTTCTTTTTTAATGGAGCAAATTACATTTCTGCACCGATATCATAAGGCAAAACTATAAATGCAATTACAAGGACAAGTTACCAAAAAACCCCAAGGCAAAGATAAACCCCACCCTCAGACCATCACCCCCCAGCTCTGAATGCTTTGTGAAATGATATCATCCTTCCTCCTCATCACTGTCTTTCATGGTAATGCCCTGAAGTCCTCCCGCGTCCGTGACTGACACCGTGGCTTCCTCCACGGTCAGCCGGCTGTGCACGGTCTCGTAGGTTTTGCTGTTCAGCGTCCCCTCCAGCACACCCTGCAACCTGAAGTCTCGGTAGGTTTTCTGTGGCAAAAGTAAAACATCTTGAATCGGACTCCAGCAAGTCTGAGTACTCTTTCACTACACACTGTTTCTCGCATGCCAGTGGCACAGGTTTATTCTTCCCACAGGTTAGGAACCTATCACCTTGATAAAGATTTTACAGTCTTAGTTTTTGGGCTGCGTGAGATTTCTACAAACTCTAGAGATACTAATTTGACAGTCATTTCTTTAAAAATATTTTGTGCTATAGCATACTCTAACTGCTGATTTCTCAGTAACTTCCATTTGTTTCATTTATTCAATCAGCTGAGAATTTTTCTAAATATCTATTGAAATGTGAATTTGGCTACAGGTAGTTCTGTTCTGTCATTTCACAGAAAATATAAATGCCTGACCTCTTCCCCATAGCATATTTTATTTATACTTCTCTTTACATTTATATGCCAAATGTGAAAAAATAATGATTGTTTATTACATTATAATATAATATAATATAATATATACTCTAATAATGAATACAGATTATGATCTTTACTATATTGTCAGAATTTCTCAGGTGATTACCTAATTAATTTACACTTTAAGTCTTTACATTTTGCATCTACTCTTTTTTTTAATTTCAGAAGATTTTGTTTCCCTGGTATTCATCCTTCCTATGAAAAAGCAGATATAGCTTTCTTTTTTGTTATTCCATCAAGTAAGAATTCTGAGTGGAACTGTTTTATTCATCAATACTACGGTCAAGTAAGCATGTGGAAAAATCACCTATGTACTTTATTTTAAAATTGTAACACATTTGAAATAATCTTTCTTGACGTTACCCTTAAAGGCTCAAAAAGGACAAGTTGATCTAGGCAGTTTCTTATTTTGTGTACGCTACCACTACAAATTCTCAGTGTTTTGGAAGAGAATATAGGGAAAAGAAAATGGTAGATAATTAAGGGCTATCAGGCCCATTCATCTGCCTGAGGAGGAGACCATGTACAACTCTTAGAGAAAGAAAAGATTTGATCTTGTTTCACTCAATACTCCAGAGAACTGCAAAAGACCACTCTTAAAATGGGTAACATCCAGTTGGGAGACTTTTTTTTCTGCCACTATGATGATTATTTAAACCTTGTTTGAATCACTGCAACTGAGATTTATTTGACTTTCACAGGTCAGCGTCAGAGTCAATGGATGCAGCTTATGTTTTGCTCACACACTCCTGCAAGTACCCCGCCTGGTCTTTTTCAAGTGTCACCACTGCATTCCCTTTTTATAACACTGTGCATTCAATTTGCTTTGATGCTGTTAACGGGTCCTACAGCAATTTCCTTCACTTTTACATTGTATTCTTCCCATTCTCAGACCAGCACTCTGGGGTTCAGACAGTGCTCTTCTCTTGACATAGTTTTGCAGGAAAATAATGTTCACTTCCAAGCTTAATTTTTCATTTCTCCCTAACTTTCTTGGTCCTTGACCCTTCTTTAGTCACCTCCCTCTGCACGTGTCTCAGACATCTAATGAAACCCTTATGCCATCATAAGCCTTTAAAGAGAATAAAGGGAACAATGTTTCTCCTTCTAGGCTTTCTTAATAATGCCACTACTCTTGTTGCATCGAAATCTGAAAAAATTGTATTTCTCTTACTCATCCTGTGTCCTTCAAAATGACTTCCTACTTATTTGGAGTTTTAGTGGTTAGGTTTTTTTTTGTTTGTTTTTGTTTTTTTTTTAAATATTTTTAAGAGGTTACAGTAGCAATACAGCTTCTTTGTTTTGGTTTTGATTGTTTGTTTGTTTGTTGTTTTTTCCCTAAAGCAAACACAAAAGTGGCTTCATTCACTCTAGTTTGGAGGAACTGTGCCTCCCCACATCAATTTGCAGCTGGGATGCAGAGGAAAAGTTTCTTATGATTCTTTTCTTGAACCATTTTTTGTATTTCTCAGCAGCCTCCTGTCTGCTGAGTTCCTGTTTTACCAGTTCTGTCTTCACTCACCAAAACCAAGGTCCAAAAATTTTACTGTCTTTCAGACCCAAAGATTGACAGAATCTTCTTCAATCTCTAATATCCACAGAAGGTGCCATGGAATAACACAGTTGGAATTTACATGCAGAGCAAACCAGGAATATGGGCACAGAAAGGCCACTGCCAGCAGCAGTGTTCCCACATCCAGTGGGAGCCTCCTGCTTTTGAACAAGGCTAACCAGTGTGCCAGGTGGCAGAGGGAAGGCAGGTTGGCAGTGCTGCTCATTCACCTGAAATTCAGTTTTGTAAGAGTTTCCTTTAATCTCCCTGGTGATATTTCTCTTGTAACATTTAGCCTGCCCATTGTTAGATCTCATGGGGTGTAGGTTTTAAATCCTCTGACACCTATCTTCCTCAGAGGATGGTAACTACCTTGGGAAGGGACTTTTTACAAGGGTGTGGAGTGATAGAACAAGAGAGAATGGATTCAAACCGATTACAGTAGATATTTGTAAAAGTCTTTACTGTGAGGGTGGTGAGGCACTGGAACAGGTTGCCCAGATAATTTATGGATGTCCCATCCCTGAGTCTTCAAGGCCAGGCTGGATGGAGCTCTGACCAGCTTGGTCTAGTGAGAGGTGTCCCTCACCATGGCAGAGGGGTTGGAACAAAATAATATTTAAGGTCCCTTCCACACACAGACAATATTTAAGGTCCCTTCCAACACAAACCACTTTATGAATCTGTGATTCATTTGAGAATAGCTTTAAAGCTTTCATAACAACCAGTAATTTTAACAAGGAACAGCAAACTGCTTTTGCCATTTGGGCACACAGTCAAGTGAAGAGCCAAATCCTGTTCCCAAAGAAATCAGTTAAGGTCAAAAACGGCAAAGCTAAGCTTGGGTGTTTCAGGGAGCCATGACATCATCATTATTTTGACTGTTTTCTTGCATTTCTTTCTGTTCTGTTCCTTTTGGCTACTGAATACTGAAAGCTGCTGTTGCAGTGACCATGAGTTAAAATGCTTCTGACTTTATAGTCTTGCATGAACTTCATGTTAAAATATTTTTAAGAAATCAAGGTCACCACTGACAACTGGTGTTTCTTACTCCACATTTGTACAGATAACAAGAATGTCCAAAGTTAAACAAGACAGAATTAAAAGGAAAAAATTATGAAATGGTTTTCTGTCTCTTGCCTAAGGGTATCAGCTAAGATCTGAAAGGGAGTTAGGAGGAAACTTTCTTTTATGGTAGGTTAACCCATAATTGCCTGTTGCAAGGCAGGTTACACTCTGCTTGGAAGCATTTGACGCTGGCAAATGTAAATGACTGAGGACTGAAGTGAAGGAATTGGTATTTCTATTGATACTTATCCATAAGTATCAAAGATTAGAAAATGCTATCTAATACATTGAATATTGTTTTCAATTAAGCCTAGTAATTACATGTGCATGAAAAAGAAAATAATTTTTTCAGGAGAAGGGGGAAAATGGAGAAGGAACACTATTGAAATTATTCAGGTGAAACAAAAAATCAGTAACAAGACAAATAATAATTCAGTTAGAATAATCATACAGCAATGCTATACAGCTAGCTGCAAAATTCCTTGGAACTATCTTAATTGTCCCCAATTTATGACAAATACTAGAGGACATATAATTAAAATCAAGGGGTTTAATAAGTTATTTTACTTCTGGAATCTGCTATAACTCTGAGGAAAAAAAAATCCCAACCTAAAACTACGTAAGTTTACAACTTTATTTCACGTTTTCTAACTTTTGAATTGATCATCCGTGTTATTACTTTATTACTTTTCTCTCTTTACTATGCAGTCTAATTAATTTACCTTCACTATCTTGATGAGAGTCTTCAGCTGGTAGATGTGAAGCTGAACATCTAATCTGTCAGCCAGCCACATGCATATGACTTTCATGGAGTTGCTATACCATTGCTGAAAAGAAGGATAAAAAAACCAACAATAAACACCACCAAATAACCCTGCAGTATTCATTTAACAGATTTGGTAATGAGAGGTAATGAAACACTTTGAAATGATCACAGATCAGCACTTGAAGTCAACAATGATATAATTTCCTGTTATGAGAATTGCATGGGTCAGTAGGAAATCAAATAACTTGACCTAAACCATTCTTTACATGAATTAGCACCTGCCATTTTATCTTTCAGTTACAACATGTTCAAGCAAAATAGCGTTATGCACTTTATTATCTGTCAGTGAGAATGGATATTAAAGATACAATTACAGGAGAGAATTGACAGCTAAAACAGCAAGGACAGAAACAGGTAGAGTATCTTGAGAACGAATTAACAATTACTAGATATTTCAATCCAAACAGAAAAACAGTACCAGAGAATAAGAAATTTATATTTTTTTTTCTTTTTTCTTTTTTTTTTTTTTTTTATCACTTCATCATTAAGTAAAAAACTATCAAAAATCCCTGGAAACTGTTTTAAACACCAGTCCGCCCTTCTCAAAATAACCATATTAATGTTTTAGCTTACATTAATTAATAATTATAATTACAGCCTACCTTACTTCCTTTTTATATCTGAGGCATGGTTTTCACTCAAGGCTTCGCAAATGGATGGGTTAAGAATAAGCCCTCTGCTGCTGGTGTCCACATTACCATAAAAAAATGCTTAGTTCCAAATAGCTACTGAAATAGTTCTTTCACATTAACTGGATTAGAAGAGATTTTACTAAATATAGTTGCAGCTTTTCCCCCCACCCAGTAAAATCACAACCGAATGTCATTTAGTCAAGCTGTAAAAAGAAAGGGATTTTTTTTTTTCATTTTAACAGTGAGAGATTAAGAGTTTATGTCATAGCTCTGTTTCTAGTCTCTTTTCCCATAGGAAAGAGCCTTAAATTATTTTCTAATATAATTTCCTGTGTCTTTGCGGAATACAGAGATACGTAAAGAGAGGAAATCATGTGCATATTTTCAAATGCAGCATGTTAGGCAAGGTATATTTTGTGAAAGTAATTCAAAAGAAAGTATCTAACATGTCTCATTATCTACCTCCACATGAACAAATAAAATATATACTGGAAATATGAAGAGAAATTACTTGCTACTGGATGTAACAAAAGAAAGAAATAGAATTCTTCCATCAAAATGTAAGCTCTATGTAAAACACTTGAAAGACATACAGTAAATAACTACAAATACCTTTTCCTTAAAGTCTCATCACATTATCAGTTTTAAGATGGTTGAAATTAGATATTAATATAATTCTTCTGTTTATTTTTTAATGTACTAAATTGTATTTTAATTATTAATCACTGAAAATTAATTACTTTTTAGAGTTTCTGCTAGTAATTTATTATTTTACAGAAATGAAAAAATGCGCCACAAAAAAGACAGACACATACATATTTCATAAAAGTAGTTTGATTTAGTGATTTAGTCAGTAAAAATGTGGGCCTGATTAGATATCCATAAAATACTGTTTTTAAATCTCTGAATGACATTCTCATCTTATTTACATTATTTCATCCCTAACATGCATGCTGTTATTGATTCCCTCTGTAAGTATCTGCAAAATATTTTTAATGTGACAGGTTTTTTACTAAGTGGTAAACTATATGACAGGTGTTGTATGTATACAGATGTCTAGAAAAGAAAATACAATTGTGCTTATTAATTGGGGAACTCTATTGATCTAAATAAACATAGCAATTTCTACACCAAACATTCTACCCAAATGCAATAAGATAAGCCAAGAAATTATATTACCGCTCAGACCCTACTGTTTTTAACTGTACAAATATCCTGGTAAAGTGAACTATTTTAGTAGGGGAGTTTTTTGAAAACTGATATTCTTCCAGTAATGCATCCTTTATGTATTTTGTTTGTATCAAGTAGAAAGCAGAATGGGCTCAAACTTGCTCAGACAAACAACCCATAGACAAGGTTGCAAATTCTGAGACTGATTTTCCCATGCAACAATACTGAAGAGTGACAGATTACTGACAGCCTGTTCCAGTTTTCTAGAAAAATGTGTTAAAGCCCAGCCATGAAACTTACTTAAAATGGATACAGTAAAACTTTGACTCTACATACTTGTGATATTTTTACACATGATGAAAACAAAGCTAAGACATTGGAGGAAATTAATTTTCTACTCAACTTTATGAATGAAAGCAATATAATTTATTTTCCTGACTAGCTTTGATGCATTAAACTTTCGGTACAAATATTTAATTCGGTGATTGTGAAAGGATACTACACTACTTGCTCTTCTGTCAACATATCTTGTTCAGAAAAAATATGACTGTTGTTTTATTAGGAAAAAATGTATTTTTATTTTAAATTGTCACAGTAATTTTAATAAAAATCAAATCCAGTATATTTGTAGAATCCTCCCAAAAGTACATTTGGATAGGATTCTTGTTAATGATTGGTCTTGTATCCACTAGTTTTGAGGATTTCGTACAGGCAGAAGCTGCATAAACTTAAATCTGCTGGACTTGATAACAAGAAAATACAGATTTCCCTGTAACTTCTTTTTGAGTCTGTTAAAAGGCACAGCACTGCAAATTCCTCTCAGATAATTCAAGGCCATGCATTTTGACAACCACGAGCATGTTAGAGAGGCAGGGATGGATCTACTGTGACTGATGGGAATCTATTGCAAACCTCAAAACTTCAGTGATTGGATAATTGTCCCGAGATTACCCAGTTACACAACAACAACAACAACAACAAAAATCACCTTTAATCAGTTTTAAGAAAAAGTAACTTTCCCATGAATAACAATAGCAGTGAAAGGACAATGCATCTCTTGCAGATGTTCATTACGTGGTACTACTGCCACATTCTTTGCTGTTGTCTATGCAAGAGTGAAGCAGTAAGTGCTTATTGTATATTTTTTCCAAATCAGCAAATAACAGTGGCTAACCACTTTAACAAAAATGTTTGCCTCACTATTTCTTCCTCTCTCCTTATTCACAGCCCATCCAGCTCCTGTAAGGGCATGCATTACTCACTTCATTTTCCTGATACCTCTTTCAATGTAAAAAATAAGAGAAAAGGAAAGGCTAGGGTTGACTCTGTGAGACCCTTGTATTTATTCACACTTATTGTGCATGACTGTACACTGGTAAATCATATTAGCAGCCCGTCTCCCCATCAAGCTGCTACTTGCTTTCCAGCCCTGGGAAGGTTCAACAAATCAACAGGAGCACGGAAAACAGAACATCAGTCTAATCTAGTGTTTAAGGTGAAGTTTTCAAACCCAATCTAAGAAGATCTTTAGAGCAAGCAACAAGCTGAAGGGCTCAGAAGGTGGTATTGACAATGAAAGAGTGTTGAAATATTGAGAAGCGCAGCACTTGTGCATTTTTAATAACAGGAGGGTCAACAAGGACACAGCTCCCTCAGTGCCAATAGTTGCCACACCAGGGCTATAAACGCTCTCAGTTCATCAGATTTCTTAAACAGTTCATCAGCTTTCTTAAACACCCTAAACCCCCTCAGCAGACCTTTAGTCTTAAATTAACAAACCAAAGCAATGAAAGAGGGTGCAGCTTGAATGGCCAGCATTGATCCCCAACGGGGCTCGGCACAGCTACAGGCACTGAAAAACTCGTTCCATTGTCAGGAGGAATTGACAAACCTCCTCGCCTAAATAGTCCAGCTCAGACGGGCTGGAGGCACGCAGCTGTAAAGGGCTCCCCTCGCCCCGCTCCCAGCGCTCACAATGCGCCAGGCATGAGCTCTTTGTCAGGCCCAGACTCTGCAATTTTCTAACAAGGATTAAAGTTGTTTCTCGGCAGGGCTAGTGAAAAGCGATTTAGCAACATACCGTGCTTTCTTCAGGCAAGTTAAAGAGAAGTAGTTAAGGAATTTCATTATTCTGCTGACCGGTGGAAATACAAAACAAATACAATAAATATTCACACTGTCTTTCTGGGTGCCTGAGCTATAACATTCGCAGAATGGTTCAATTAAATATAACACTTACCGGCTGAAAGAAAGCACTTCAAATTTATTTTTGAAGATTTATAAAAAGGTGCAGCTGTTTGCCACCTGGAAGGAGGCTCAATACATAGCAATACACAATGGTTTAGTCCTTCTAGGGCTGGTATCCCTAACGCCTAAGACACAAGACCCCGTTGAGTTTCTATACCTTGACTGCTCTTGATAAATGGGCTTTGTCATAATGCTCTCTCTGCTGAGTATGGCAGGGGAACAGCTTTTCTAGGAACTGCATTTTATCTTCCTGCGGAAGCCTTTATCACACTATTGATCAGGAATTCAGTCGCTCAGACAACAACAGGATGTTTCTACTTCCTTCAGCTTTACTTGCCCTACCAGAAACACTAACAAAAAGTATACTTCTCGCTAAAGACACTACGCACCAAATGCAGCATAAGCTAAAATGAGAAAATAATAATGAGCTAATATAAGACAAAACATGAGCATGTTAAAATTTAAGTGCTAAAATGCATAGTTTCTATTTAAGGGCAATGCTATTATATTGTTTCCAGTTTATTGATGGAGAGCACCACAAGTATACCATGGAACTTTTAGAACATTAAAAAAAAGTGCTAAATAGTGAAAAAATAAATAAGTTATTTTTTAAAAATGCAAACAGCAAAAGCTGAAAAAAGGTTCTGATTTAAATTTCATAATTTATTTCCCTTTTTGCAAAATATGAATTGTCATATTGATTGCCTTTGTTGAGCGTTAAAGATAGTTAGGGACAAATGTCATTTGTAGTGTTTTTGAAAATACTCAGAGATTGAGAAGGTATAGCTGTATTTTCAAGTTAGGTATAGATATCATCCACTTAAATGAGGATTTTTACCTCAGCAATGATGAGTTCATACACCCTTCTGAAAGTTGAGAAGTCTTGGTAACTCTGAAAGCACCCCCTAAATCATGCCACCACATTTACTCCTTTTGCATCTTCC
>VZTB01015574.1:95300-157826 GCA_013397245.1 Thryothorus ludovicianus | reverse complement strand
CCCCCCAAGAACTTCTGTTCAAAATAAACTGAATGAAATTAAAATTTAACTAAGAATGAGTGGAAAATCCATGGAGTTTGCCTTGTCGGAACCACAAGATTAGCAGGAAGGACAAAAAAATGAAGCTTTTTCCCTATACCAAAAAAAAAACCAAAAAACCACCAACAAAAAAGTCAGGTATTTGAAAGCCCTTGATCTGGAAACTGCCAATGACTAAATCAATATTGTGTCAAATGCAAAAACTCTTATCTCTATTCCCCATTTCACTACAGTCTGTTCCTACATTTTCATTCAAGGACTTGTCCAGAAGTTCTCCCATTGCTGTGTCACTTATTTCTGCTGTAATGCTCCTGTGTTCCCTCATGAGCTCCTCCTTTGCACAGAGCCTCTGACACCTTCCTCTTTCACCTCACCAGTGCCTTACAGTCCTAATGCTTGGCACCATTTATCCAGGCATTTTCCTGGAAACATCTCAGGCTTTCATCCAGCTTCCTTCTCGGGCCTGGAACGCTAAGTCACATTTTGAACTTTGTCTTAGGAATGTGCAAAAATGTTGACAGCCTAAATTACATGTATATGTATCAGGAAAGGAGAGGTGAGAAAGGAATCAGACACCACTGTCTGCTTCAAAACTCATACTTCTGATACAAGATTTTGTAAATTTAGGAATTTGGAATTACAAACTCTGCTACTCCCACCCCTGTTTTAAATTTTTCCTACCCTCCCCACCCTCCAGTCCCCTGTGTTTTGTTTTTTTAATCTGATTATAGTAGATTTAAGAACTTGCTTCTTGCACTCTACTTGGCCAAGGAAGAAAGTTTTTCTTTCTTTCAGTGGGATACTTCCTTTGGCTTTCTTTTGCCTTTCCCTCTTTTTTGTGCTATTACTCCAACCTCCCAGGAAGCTCAGAAAGCATTTTGTTTTTTCTTAAGAACAAATACTTTAGTCTCTAGCCAGTCTCTTTTCTGCCTATTTGAATGAAGGATTCCCACTGCCACTCCCAAAGCAATCAGGGGAAAAGGGAAAGGAGCTCAACAGAAAAAGGAACCCAAACCTTGATGGAAAGACCTTGTTCAGAAAGACTTACGACAACGAAAAAGTGAACAGCTGTTGGATGGGATATTTCAGTGATACAAGGAAACAAAATTAATTTTCAGAAATCAATAACAAGAAGAAAAGAAAAAACATGGCTTACTTTAAAGCACATTAAGCATTTTTTAAATTCCTGATTGCAAAGGATATAATTCTGAAAAATCAAAGAACATCTAATGTATGAAAAATTTATCTTTTAGAAGGAAAGTATTTTTTTCATATTTTTGGTTTCTAATTAGAAAATGGCAACTTGCTATGGAACTGCTGCCAATTTACAAATAAATATACAGTTTTAATGCAAAATATACAATACTCATCTTCCCCTGTATTTCATATTGGTTATTAAACATCAATGTACAATATTTATGCTACTTTATAATATTTGTGATCTTCAGTTTTTTTCTGGCTTCTTCACATATGGCAGATAAGCTGGGAAACTGGAAGTTTGCAAAATTAGACACACATAACTTCCTTCCATATCTGGACATATGTAATATTACTGTTCTGATTTTAAACAGTAGGTACTAACATGATGCTCGTGACTGTAAGAGACTAACAGTATAAACAATTTCTCTGCTCCACTCTGGATACACACTGCATCCGTGAACAAAACTTCCATAGGTTATTTTGGTGCTAAACTCTGTGGAGCAAACACTGTCAGTCTTGCTACACTGTGTTGTGTTGCAATTTGGGTACATCCACAAACATCCTCCAAGGCACAGAACGGAGAACATCACTTGAGTGACCCTGAAATGAAAGCCAGCTTGGATCCTCAAAATAAACAAATTAACATAATGCAAAATGACCAAGTTGTAATTATAACACTTGCCTCTTGCTATGAGGCTCTAGTTTCAAAAGCCTTACAAATGTACTTAGCTGTACAAATGCTAAGCAATCTTCCTAAGTGAATGCCTAACATTATAGAATCATAGAATGGTTTGAGTTGGAAGGGACATTAAAGATCATTCAGTTCTAATCCTCCTGCCATGGGCAGGGAAGCCACCCACCAGAGCAGGTAGCTCAAGGTCCCTTCCAATCTGACCTTCAACACTTTCAGGGACAGGGCATCTCCAACCTCTGTGGGCAACTTGTTCCAGTGCCTCAGTACCCTCTGAGTAGTGAGAAACTTTCTATCTAACATCTAATCTAAACCTTTACTCTTTCAGTTTAAAACCACTGTCCCTTGTTGTGTCACTACATACCCCTGTAAAAAGTGCCTCTCTCTCCTTTTTATAAGCCCCCTTACAGTACTGGAAGGCTGCTCTAAGATCTCTCTGGAGCCTTCTCTTCTCCAGGCGGAACAACCCCAGCTCCCCCAGCCTGTCTTCACAGAAGGAGTGCTCCAGCCCTTGTATCTTTGTGGCCCTCAATAAGGTTAAAGGTCTGCCTGTAAGGTATTCAAGCAAGACACCCATCTCTGCTTTAGCCCACTCATCCAGAACTCCCTGGGGTGTTCTCACTCCCTGGAGTGAGATATCATCAAAGGGACCACAGGAGACCCCCTTTTAGCGGCATTCCTCCTTTAAAGTAAAAATATTCTTCATCTCAGTACCAAAAGTGAGATAGGCTGAAACTGGGTCAGCATCTGTGCTGCAGCTTTTACACGTGCTTTAGTAGTTTTTGCCCTAGAATCTTCTACTTAGACTCTCTGCTCCCTGTGGAGTGAGGTCAAGTACATATTTTTATTACAGTATTTAAACCACCCAGAGTTCTTCTGAGTGAATATTTACAGGCAGCTCATTTCTTTCCACCTCATCAATCTTGTGTTATTGCAGTGCCCTGTGACGGAGCTGGGTGTAGCTGTGAAGCTGACAGGGACATACACACTGCTGGAGCTACTCCTCTCTTACACCACATCAACTGAGCACGACACTGACCTGCCCTAGTGTGGAGAAGAGGTCCAGCCTCCCAGCTCCTTTTTGGTTCTCTCCTCCCCTTTCTCTTTGGACAAAATGTCTTTGGACTGGGCAGGTGCCTGCTTTACTCTCTCCATCCCAGACCCTGTTGCCTGTGAACACTCTTTCAGCGGTGTAAACTTTACAGCTGTATTGGAATTTTTTTTTTTGAGCTGATTTTTCTCTGCATTATTTTTACTTTGTTTCCTTGCTCTTTAAGTGCAGAGTAATGCGAAAGAAAGTCAATGCAATGTAAATTAAGAAAATATACCTTGAAACACCTAAAAATTATTTAAAGAAAATCATCTCGATATATAGTTAACACTTCTGCACATTTACACCAGCACTAAAGCTTTGGTTTCCCATGATTAAGCGTGGAAAGAAGCTCTTTCCACTGACAAATCTATGTCACAGCACTCTGCAGCATCCTTATCTATTCAGATTTGCAACATAGCATTCTCTTTCCGTTACACCTGATTCTTTATAATAAAACTAGAATATTCTTATGGTTTCTGACACTATTTTTCTTGTAATGTGATCAACAAAGTTGTTGTGTGTCTATTTGTGAACACTTACATAGAGTTCTGTTTTACTTTCCTTTTTCAACTAAGCTTGACCCAAATGAAATACAAGTATAAACATCAAACTTGCTAGTAAGGTTTGAGAAGCTACAAGGTTCTCCTGCTGTTTATATGTGTGTGAATTACAGTACATCAAGAAATCAATATTCCCTAGATGGTGCTTGTGCCTGGCACTTCATGGTGAACAAACATTAGGTAAGACAATACAAATGGTACAATCCTTATTGATTTCTCTTGACTGTGTAGAATGTGAAAGCTGCAGCCACAGTTAACACTTACTGACAGACTCATCTAAAGTTTCAGTGCTATTTTATATTTTTATAGTTGTCCATGCTCAATTGATTCTATTAAGTTGCCAGACACATTTCAAGCCATCTAGAT
This sequence comes from Thryothorus ludovicianus, assembly GCA_013397245.1. Taxonomy (NCBI): domain Eukaryota; kingdom Metazoa; phylum Chordata; class Aves; order Passeriformes; family Certhiidae; genus Thryothorus; species Thryothorus ludovicianus. The sequence continues at coordinate 153,877 of VZTB01015574.1, read as the reverse complement.
AAGAAGAAAAAGTGCAGTGCCTGGAATGAGATGCTGCTACTTTATGCCTAGCCGGATAAAAAGGTTAAAGGACTAAATTGTGCCTGGATGTTGGAAGGAGCTCTCTTTTATTAGATAGAATTGTTATTGTTTTTAGTGAATGGATATTGTGAGTGAGGATAGATCCATTTAATTAAGTTAATAAATGAATGAACAGCATATATCAGAAATGCATATGAGGAAACTGTACTGGAAATTCCCAATATTATTGGGCCTCCTCAAACAAACAAGAAGAAACCCCTTGTAGTTCTATTTGATTGAAAAAATTCCCTCAGGAAAAAAAAATCAAAAACTTAAAATACTGAGTTTGGGATTTTTTTTTTCTCCTCATTTTTCCTCTTGTGACACATAACACCCAGAGCAATTTATACATTGTTATTTTTTTGTCTTTCCAAAAAAGTGAGTTTCTCACACAAGTCAGGGAACTTAAGGGGTAGGCCAGTATAAGGAATTATGAGTATCAGACTATGAGTCTTAGTGCTCTAAAAATAATCTTTTATTTTTTCTTTTATACACAGAGAGCACTTTTAGCAAGATATCAGAACACATATTTCATAGTTTTTTACTCCCCTGCTGGAAAAATTTAAGTAATATGATTGAATTAGTGTGAAAAAGTTGTCAGACATCCATTCTATGAATACTAAATGCAGACTGGACTATGGTATATTTAATGTCGTGAGAAAATAATTTTTATGTCTTTTTGGGTTGTGTGGTACACAACAAAATGCAAATTCAGGAATTAAAAATGGCATAACGAATGAAGACATGTGAAATGGTATCATATCAAAACCATATAAAATACAGTCGTGTTATGCCATTGTGTTTCTCTAGAACTAAATATTCTGAATATTCTAAATATTCCTGAAACAACAAACTCTGAAGCATATGCTTTACTTTAATTGTGTTCTTGTCATACTGATTTTAACAGTGCTGAGCTTTGTTGCAGTCCTAGCAGCATAATCAGCAGCCTCTAAGAGTGGGCCCTCTTTTTCTCAGCATAATCCGGAAAAAAAAAAATCAAAGAAAACTTCTACACTATATGAAATCAAATGGAGGTTACATTTTTCAGATTTCAAATGAACTATTTTTCTGTTATAGAGATTGCCACCTTAAAAAATGATGTGTCTATTTGAAAACACCAGGAATAATTGAGTGAACTTTAAAAAGACTTTGAACAGTAAGTTTGCAAGATGTTGCTTCCATCTTGCAGAAGTTTGCTGTATTTGAGCATGTCAGTATAAGTCACTTTTTCAGTGACACTGCCTACAGTTTCCTTTAAAGTTCTTTTACCAAAAAAGAAATAAGTGTTTCAAACTTACAAAAAATTCCGTTGTATCATGAGACAACTACAGAGTGGTTTTCATATCATGAGCTTTCTATTTCCCCTATAACATAAGAGACGTAATTAAAGATGAGTTAAGACTTTGGTGAAAATCTAAAGAGCATCGGCAAATCTGAGCACTGCTCAGCTTTTCAATTGCTTTTCTACTTTTCAGTTCTTTTAAATGGTTTTCTATGGCAGGAACATTTTTCTTAATTAGTCACAGCTAATTACTGTTCTGGCATAGACAAGTAATCAGAAATGTCAGAGCTGCAAGGCTACATCTCCCTAATCCTTTGATAATAATTTAGCCTCCTGGGAGGGCCTCAAGCTGCGGTAAGTAGTGGCTGACAATAAGGCAAAATTAGGTGGGCAGCAGACCATTAGGATAGAAAAATAAAAAGCACTACCAAATCCTGCTGAGCACCATCAGGCAACTAACTACACTGCCAGATGAGGTGCCTGTTTAAGCCTGTGTTGTTAATTAGCTGATTCTACCAGACCTGCCACATATGTCCAGGTGCATCATGCAAAGATGTGTATTTCTGGGTTTGCGCCAAAGGACAATTTTGCACTGTGATCAAATTTCAAGAATCTGAGAAAGAAGCCCACATATTTCTTGAAGATTACTCTGAGTTATCAAAGAAATAAGAAGATGAACAAGCTACAATCCATTTTTGTTGAGTATTTTTTTAAGCAATTAGGCACGGTCCTCTCATGTTTCTCAGAGGTTAATACAAACACAGCTTTTGATTCAAATGTGGCCTTTAACCAAGTAGACCTTTTGTCAAATCACACACTTGCAAATAATTACATAACAACAAACGTGAAGATTACTTATTAAAATTAGCATGACAGGAAGTAATTTGAGAATAAGGGAAAAAAATCACAATTGAAATTTTCTAGAAAAACTTTTTTGAATACTAAACGCTACAAAAATAGTGCTTTTGAGGTAGACATAAGCACACAAGGAATTGGTACTACTGAAAACTTAATTTAGCGTTCCTCTTATCATGATTTGCACATGTTTAAACACTTGTTTTTGGTAATAGGTCATAAAACCTATATAAATTAGGCAATTGAATAAAGCATTTGGCAAACAGAATGAATGGCAAACAGAAATTAGTCAGCTGAGTACTTCATATCTCCATTTAGCCATTGAGCAGAGTACATATCATAATAACCTTTGAAGAATAATTAAGACCTCAAATAATCTCAAGTATGTAATTGAACTTGAATTGTCCGTCTTTGCTATTTATGGAAAATAAAAATAATGGTTGGAATATGGGAAAACCACTAGCTTTTGATAAACATTCCAAACAAAATACAAGCAGTTTTTCAACAGAAAAGGAATATCACATTACATCTGAACCTTTGAAATACAAAAGCCAAAGCCAGCTATGTAAATCTGGAGTGCTTAAGCTTTTAAATGGCTCATAAAGATGTTCAGTCTTTCTGTACTCCAAAGACAGTTGTATGAGTTCCCTGCCATATGCAACTCTCACACAACTTGTTGAATTGTTACCACACACAGCCTCCAGGAAGTCCTCCCACATGGGCAGTCCCTGCAAAGTCAGCAGGAATACTGCACCACACCACACCAGTTCAGCACCCAGAGGAGATGGGCAATCAGGGCCAAAGCCAACATCTGCTCACAGATGTCATCTTGTACAAGATAACTATGGGCACCCCTTTGCCAGTGCTCATCTCTCCAGGATATGCACTGTGACTATTTTAAGTGTTTATGGTACACTTGGGAAGAAGTTTCCCAGAAATTACAGCCTAAAAAAAATGGAAATCTTTTCAATTCTTTCAATGGCTGAACACTGATGCATTAAAGCTGTTCTCTGAAACCTTTATTTCTCAGAGCAGCAACCACTTACTGCATGAAGATTTCATTGCACAGATAGTCTTAAAACTGTAATCATACATCTGTTTACACCATAAATTTTCCACAACAGACATAAATATAACCTGTTAGATAAAAAACTCTCAATGACAAATACACCAAGAAGGAATCTGAAGCAAAAATGTCCGGAATGATTTTTCTTGAATATCCATACTTCACGTGCAATTCACAGATACAAGAAAGTGAGAATCTACCCAGGTGGCACTTAGGAACTACACATTCCTACATGTACTACTACATCAGAAAGTAAGTATTGCATCGATATTTTAACAGAGCTGTATGCAAAATTTAAAAAATGCTTTCCCAAGAGGTTTGTCGACAAAATCCAATTTTGTTTAAAGGAAATAGTATTTAATTTACAAGTCTGATGTATATTAAAATGCTCAGGAGTTCAAGATTTATTAGTCCCATCTAAAAAATTCTAGTAATTCTGATTCTAGAAATTTTAAGTCTAGTCAATGGGAATACCCTGGCATGTTTATGGACACAGCACTGCATTTATTATAGTTAATGATAAAATTTGATTTTGAGAAGGTAGAATCAGATCCAACAGGAATTTCATAGTTGGATATTTAAAAATTGATAATTTTGTGATCAGATACACAGCATTGTTTTTTGATAGGCTGCACACTATCCATGAAATGGATTATCTTTATAAATAAGAGAGGCATTAAAAATAATTATTGATATTCTCTATTTATTCTAGGTTTGTGTCATTATAATCTAAATATTTAATTTTTCTATTTACCAACTCGATTTACTGTCTTTTCTGAAAACAAATATTTTTAAAATTATTTACCAAAAAGTAAAACTAAAGTAATATACTGTTTCTAAAACATTAACCCAGCACTATTGTAGAGCTTAATCATTTGCAATAGATGACAAACGTTTCAAGTGCTCTCTAAGAATTGTGATGTTAAAAACAAATAAACACTACTCTCCATCCCCCTCGTGCCCTCAACTGTTACTGCATGAGAGTAGGAGATGTCCTGAATCCCTGTGACAGAGGAATTTGACAAGCAAAATTCTTAGCTGATTTTACGAAGAAGACCATGTCCCATACTGGAAAGGAAGGCAAAAATTCCCATGTCTTTGATAAATTAAGCAAGTGAAAAATCTTTTCGACTTCAAACCTGGGGACTAGTTCTGAGAACAGGAAGGCAGCGCACTCACCTGGGAGAGGCCAATGCTACCAGGAGCACCTGGACATATTACTCTGCCTGACTTAAACAGTTTAAAAATGGTGCAAAAAAAGCTACCAGCCCAGCCTTTTTTCAAAGCCACTGGAGACTTGAACCTCTTTCATATTTAAGGGCTCGTATCACAAGTTCCGTTCTCCTTATTTTCATATTTTGTATAGCAGGTCACTGCTTTTATAGGCTTACCAAACACTGTCATAAAACACCACATTGTTTTTGTCTTCTCTCCAATTTGAAACTCCTCAGGTAGATTAAAAATGTTACAACTCCTAGCCTTAACATATTGTGATTCACTGACAGGCATTTGTACTTGTATCAATACTATTCTTAAATTTAAATTATCTTTGTTATGTACATAACTTTGTGTGACAGACATGCTGTTCACTTGGTCACTGTAACAGCTGTTAGCATATAGCAGCCCTGGATCAAGTCAGTGACATCTGGACATAAATAGTTTGGAATTATACATTTTTATGGGGTTAAAATAGTGTCTCAGGCCTGATCTTCTTTACACTTCTAACTAAGACCTCTAAGCACACAGAACAGTCAAGTTTTGGTTATTCTGGATGAGGTATTTCCCTGGCTGAAGTACAGGAAAATGCTCTTCTCTTTCAATTGGCTGATGATTACTTAGCTGATACTAATTCAAAATGTTTTAAGAGGAAAGCTGTGATCTACAGCTCTAGCCAGTCCAATGGCTTGAAGTACCCTTACATAAAAATGTGAATATATTTTATTCTTTCTATTGAAATATAAATTGATAGATTTGAATTTATAAAAAGAGTACCTAGGCTTTCCTAAATTGATAATTTTAAAAAACCCTTCAAAAATAGTTTGCAAAATCTTGCTCAGTCATAATGCTCTAAATCTGAATTATTGTCAGAAAAAGTGAATTAACAGAGTGAGATAACTTTATTTTACATTTCCACATGCTATGAGCTTCCATATTTGCTAATGCTTTCTAAATGCTGCATCTGTCCAATCAATTATTATCTCCCAGTGTGATGTTACATAGAAATGTGACACCACCACGTAGAAAGAAAAATAAAGACACAAATAGATATCTGATACAAAAAATACATATCATGTATGTATTTTTTCTTTTCTTACAGGTACAAGCATTGGTCACAGCAGCATACACTGTATACTACTGAGTAAAAGGGGACAGAAGTGGGTTTGCAAACTCAAAGGCAAGTGCTGAATCAGAACTTGTGTCCACACAGGAGATGTTTTCTTGTGCTGAAAAACTTAATTGCTGAATTGAAATTCAGAAGGCCATGTTAACCCAGCCCTACTGAAGCCCTGTCCTTGTGTTAGTGCTAAGCCAAAATCATGCCAGGAACTGTGCTGGTGACTTAACAGAGTGGAGGATCCCTTGACAGTTCTCAGGCCTTGGCCAGTGCCTCACATTGACACAGCCTGAAACACAGTCCCATCCCACTACATCAAAAAATTCATCGTGGTCTCTCCACTGAGAGTAGGGCTTGGCCTTAGGCAGATAATTTTATTAACATTCAGGAAATGACAACATAAGCAAAAAATAACCCCAAAGAAAAACAAAAAAATAGAAACTTGAAAATGAAACATATGCTTGCAGATTCATTGCAAAAGCAAACTGAAGCAGAAGTTGCTAATACGGTTTTAGTACTTTGTGAAGGTGCCAGCTGGATGGATGAAAATTTTTCTACCCCTGCAGGGCATCAAAGCTTTTATAAAATCATTCTTTTCACACATATTAGCACTTAGCTTATTAAAACAGATGATACTTTTTTTTCTTTTTTTTTTTTTTTTTGTAAAGATGTCTGGGAGTGCCTGGAAATATAAAATCTGAGAGTTAAGTCTTATTTTGACCACCTAGTCTAACAAACAACAAACACTGACATGACATGCCATGGCTGAGAGTCTGTGTTATGGGACCTTCTGTGACTGCCACAACTGTAGTGTCACAGTAAAGGCTGTGAATTGCTGTTATGAAAACATTTGCTGTAACTTGCATAATTAAATGGAACTGCCAGCAAAGCTTTCTAAAATACTTAGATGACACAAATAAATACACTTCAAAGTCTATATTACGTTCCAGAATTAGTTTTGTAATAAATTCCATTCCACAGTGCTAGAGATGATTTCCTTTCCTGTTCAAATTCCTATATAATTGTGACTGAGATAATTGTCAGGTAAATTGATCCAAGCTTATAGTTAAATAGCTGTTATTTTACATATATTTTACATGTGTAGTGCTTTAAATTTATACAGAAGGTATTATTTCAGCTGCTTACAGCTTCTCCTTCAGGCAATTAAGAAAAGGACATACTAGACATAAATTAGTAGTCAGAACTTGATTGAACTGAAATGTGATCATTTCTAACAAAAAGATGAGGAATCAGGGAAAAGGAATGAATGGAAGAAGGCTTCTGAAGTTATTATCAAAGCTGAGGAAAATTATTTCCTGCACCTTGAGGATGAGGATTACTCTGAACTTGCAGAAGTCAGATTAGAACTTTGAAAATGAGTTTGAAAATTCAATAAATGTTTATCAATGTCAGCTTTAAGAAATCAGAACTCTTAAACTGGAAATCCACAAAACAAAATTCTAAAAGTCATTCCAGAGTAGTACTGGTCAAACTCACAGAAGTACCTGGCATCTGTGTACTCTTTCCTTATACAAGCAGGTAGTGATATGTCAAAGTTCTTAATTTAGGGAAATTCGATCTGCAATGGAATCCACAAACCACACCAATCCAATTCTCTCCATGAACAATTTAAAAATCAAGATGGAATATAACTGTACTACTCACAGTGGAAAAATTACCATTTCAAATAAAAATATCCTACCAATTTTATTTCTATCTTCTAGCACTTAAAAGTTTCACATAGAAGGTTTTTAAAGAAAGGCCACCCTTGACATCTGAAGCTTGTAAATAATGAGCAAAAGAAAAAAATTATCAACAGAGAAGAATATCTAAAAAGCTTGTTGAACACCATCAAAGTCTAGCTTATACCTTCTAATATAGTAGTGATACCAGCAAACTTTGCAAGGCTAGTTACTTACATCAAATAACTTCTCTATGTACATTTCCTCATTGACCTTTTCTCGAAGGATATCCTGGTTTTGACGAACAAACATAATGTAGGTGTCTGCTAGATCCATTCCTGGTTTCTGTGAAGACAAAAAGTGAGGGGAGAAAGTAATGGGAAGGGAAAGACAAACGCCCCAACAACTAAGACTTAAAAGAAGTTAAACATAATGAAAACAAATGTTACAATGTTGACACATGTACAAACTGTATTAACAAAATCTGCTGTGAATTCTGGGTTAGTTAACATGTTCAGGAGGTTTCACTATCAATGTTTTAATTTATGGATGCTCCGAGTCATAAATCTACATTGTCATATGCAGTTGAATGAAGTCTTGGCTCTGGCAACATCAATGGCAAACTCGGACATCTTCCCCTTTTTTTGATAGCGAGCCACTCCAGCCTGAGTGTGGAGATCCAAATCCTGCTATCACATCCAGAAAATGCTTTAAAAAGCATTCAGTTCCTTTTTCACTGTCTAAGATTTCTTCTAATTTACTTTCAATGTACAGCTGAATTTTGTGTTTGACGTTAGCTTCACCTGACATTAGCAATTCAAACTAAACTCAAGCACATTCCTGAGAGCAAACAACATTAAAAGGCTGTTTTGAGTGTAGTCCTGTACCCTTATATTTCGTAAACTGTTGCACTGGTGCAGTCAGCCCAGAGGATGGCTAGGGGAGGAGCAAGGACCGGAATTTTTCCCTTCTTGTAGCAATATGTGTTCTCTATGAATAGCAGAGCAGGTATAATTTTTATACCACACCCCTAAACATGAGCCAGGCTAGGATATGTTGTTTGTATGTGATACTACAGCTGCACAGGCAAAGTGGTGGCTGAAATTGCTCTCTCCTCTGAATTGCTCCAGAATCCAGCTGCGATTTCTGGCTCTCCTTAGTCATGGAAAGCTGTTCCACAATAACACTCCTAACAACTGCAACTTGCCCTTTACTGGCAGTGTATGCAGAGCTGGTAAGGAGTTCACTTTTTTTCTAATGAGAACCAAGAATGCACACAGGCACTTCAGGAAGTCTTCTGCAAATGCCCACTGTGTGAGCAAGCTTGTAAAAGTATTACTTACTGCCAAACAATAGTTTATAATGTTCCTGGCGTGCAAAAGAATGCTAAGTTCTATAATACTTTATAGTAAGCCTTAACATGGTCCTTAACATTTATGAGGGATCTAGGTTTTGCTAAGACTCCATACAGAATCATTAACAATTCTAGGGAAGAAAGACAAAAGCAGTTATATACAGCCCTGAATTCCAAAGCATAAGACAAGTCTATTTCTCAGGAACTGTTATTGTCTGAAAATAGGATATGAAAAACACTGTAAAATATTTAGCATATTTTAAAACTCTGTATGCATGAACCTGCTATTGTAGTTAAAATATTAACATATCATTTTATATTTAGGCTTCTTTTCTCATCTGCAAGTGAGTATTCATTTTAGCATACTAAAACTTGTCCAGAAACTGTTCCAGTAACAAGATGACAAAGCTTTCCTCAAAGCTGCAGTGAGTGAAAACTCCTGGCTCATGAGGTTCAACTCTTTTTACCCTGAATCTACCACAGACATATAGAGGAATATGATCCAAAATAAAAAGGTTTTCATTTATCCATGCGCATGTATGGCAGTTTAATTTTTGAAAAATAACCATTAAATGTGGAATGATGGCCAGCTTTAATACTTTCAGCATCTCCAAACTCACAGTGAAAAACTGAAATATCTCCTACATTTGGATTGGTTATTCCAGAAGCAATGAAAGCTCACTGAAAAAACTTCAAAGTATCTATATATGCTTATATGAAACTCTTAAGAGGAAAGCAGGACCATTGCTATTTGCATCTGCATCTACATACCTAAATCCTAAGCATAGAAGAAAAAAATCTATGACTTCAATAGACAAAACATTTTTGTTAGAAAATCAGACTGACAGAATCAATAGATCTCCTTCATAAAAAAGTAGCCTCATTAAAATATGATAGAAATGTTTTCATATGAATACAAATCAAAAAGTGAAGCAGTTTTAAAACAGAAAACTCCATATTTTACCTTAGTATAATTATTTGTGATGGCACAAGAGAATACAATCAGTGTTGAAACCGTATGAACTTTCTAAAACCTGATACACAATTTACAGGAATTGGACTGGAGTTAATTTGGAGGAATAATGGAAAAATATTTTGAAATCTCCAGAGATGGTTGAAGGAGATAATCTAGTAAATGAAAGACTGATTATAATTCTTGAAGATATAAATTCAAATGTATTAATGAATCTTCCACTGAATTCTAAAACCTAGTGGTTCTGCAATTAATAGAATATCTTCTTTTACCAAGTTCAATAAAAAATGTTCATCTTGCAGACAGCCAAAGCGAGAAGAGTAACATTTCCCATCAGCATTAACTTCCTTATCTTTGAGATGTTTACCTAGTCTTGAAGCTGTGACATATGGGAATTTCACACCTAGTGAATATATTTTCATGTAGCTTGTGGCACAGGAGTGTAATCATTAAAAGAATATACACAAGTAAGAGTAATTGCAACAGCTGGTGACATTTACCAATTAGAATTACAGTTCTTTAAAACACTTTATCCTTCTTAATGTGTGCAGGATAATTATCTTTGAAATTGCTGTGGAAAAAAAAATTAATTTTCCTTTTAAACAGTGTCTGACTACAGTAGAAGTCTGGGTAAGGCAGATTATCAATACTCTAAAGTATGTCTGTTTTAAACCTTACCAAAATCATTGAAGGTTAATCATCTTTGCTCATGGTGGGCAAAGTACACATTTAACACTGAATGAATCAACAGTATATCAAATATTTCATTATCTCTTCATATTGCATGCATTGAATTGATTTGTTTTCTCCAATCATATGGAAGAAGAAAAGAAAGCTATTATAAGCATCAAAATAGCTTTTATGCCGTATATTTAATATTGTAACTTTTTTTATAGTGATTATGTATTATTTGGGAACTTTTGATTACACTATCCTCTATTGATCTGTTTTAAATTATTAAGCATCAGAAAAAAACCAATACAGAATTAAACAAACAAACAACAACTAAGAAGTTTCATGTACCTTAGAAGACAAACAAACAGAAACTGAGATATATTTTAAATAACTGTCACAGGGGACATTTAATTGAAAAGACTAAAACATTCCAGTCTCCACATCCATACTCAATAAAATAAAATAAATCTCTGAATCTCTGACAGAACATCTGCTGAAGCTAATGAGAGTTGTTTACACATCCTTGGGAGAAAAATTTAAGCTGGTATGTTATCCAGGTAAGTATAAAAAATATATTGTCTGAAAGTTTCCCCAAGAAAAAAAGTGGGTTTTTTATGATAGAAAGTTATTATAAGTTTGTTTTATTCAGAACAGCAGACAAGCTGTTTTGTCTATCTGAAAATGAAAGGGAACCAGACAAAGAGATGAATAGAGAAACTGGAAACACAAAGACATCAAATAAAATACCAGGAAATTAAGAGTTGTAAATAGGGTTACTTTGTCACTGGTTACACAAGTAACTGAATACACTGGCGAGTGAATGAGTTTAAACAAGGGTGTAGGCTTCAGCACATTCTTTTTTAGGGTTAATCACTAGTTAACCTGGCAAGATGAACATGCTGTTTGGGGAAAAAAAAAATTAAAAATCCTTGTTAATTATATACTGCAAGTGCTCCTACTTCCTGCTGCTGCACCTAATCCCACAGGTGCAGGTTGTCTCTTACTATTCACTGGTAGGTGGGTCCCAAGCACCAGGCACTTTTTCATAGCAATAAATTCAGAAAAAGAAGAAACAGCCTCATTTTTCCTCATTTGAAAGGGAAAACAGTATCATAGTGTCTATTTATAATGGAGGCAAATGTTACAATACATTATTTCAGTTTCCAAGATGTTGTAGAAGATGTTTTATGATTGACATGCATGGCTCCCACTGGCAAAATTTGTGGAAAGTAATGCTACACTACCTTAATTTCCAGGCATTCAAATATTTTGCTGCTGAAAGAGTTTAATGCTGCCACTAATATTAGGCATTTTCCTACAGGCGAGATACACCTAAGTTTCTGAACAGCACTTTGCAATGCAACAGTTTGGCATAAATCTCTGAGAAAATCATGTACATTTGTAATAATTGAGTTATGCTTATTCTCACTTTGGCATTTGTCACAGGACACTTCTCAGCATCAGAGAGTATTAAATGAACTTATATTACCAAAAAACAAGAAACCATCCTCAATCCACTACACTAGTTTTACCGAGTTGCTATCCTGCCAAAGCATTAATGTTTCAAAGGTGAGAACAGATGCTAGAGACTAACTGTACAATAACAAAATTCATCTAGTTTTGTGTTTGCTCTCCTCTGCACCTCTTTCCCCTCCCTTGCATCCTGGAGGGAGTAATTTTAACTACAGCATGGTTGTAACAATGCAATGAAAAGGAGTGATGAGCTGGAGGGGGCTATTGTGAGGAACACAGGAGCTCCATATTCAGTGTCCACCGTTAAATGAAAGAGCACGTTGGAAAATTTCACTGCCTGAAAGTTCTGCAATAAATACTGCAAGGCTTATCACTTGCTCTTTAGATTTACAAAATTAAAATATCATTAAAATACTTTTGAAATAAAAACTACTTGTATCCATGGCTAGATCATTATCCCCATTATTTCTTACAAAATGGAATACATAAGCCAGGAAGGAAGGTGCACCATTTTCATGATCAGTCCATTATAAAGCTAACATTTTAATTTGACATTGTTATAAAAGAAATTGTTTTATTTAAATAAAAAAATGCAATGCATTTTCTCTCTCTCAAAAACATCTTGAAAAGAAACAGAAGCTTTGGCAAAGAGGAAATGTGTGCATTTTGAGAAGTGGTGTGGAAAACTTAAACTGTGATTCTGCAGGCATTTACACAAACATCTTTTCATATATATGTAGTTTCATTGCATTCATGGGGCAACACAGGCATGCAAATGTCTGCACCAGGATTTTGATTCTTAGTGCAAAAGGTCTTCAAACCACTACAGCCCCTATGAAAAAATTTGGTATTAAAATGTGCTTTCCTTTTTTCCTCCATAAAGTTACATTTTACTATGCTATTTTAGCTTTCCTACTCATTAGTAGTCATCCTTCTGATAGCTATTTAAGAGGTATCTCAGAAATACTGCTGACTTAAAACAGATGCTGCAGTGCTTTTCCTCCAATTCTGCAATAGCTTGTTTTCACAGATCACAAAACAGAAGGGCCAGTTCCTAGGTCTGAGTACAGAGAGGAGGTGGAAGTCAGGAGAAGCTCTAAGCATAATACCCCTTCTGTGGACCATTTTTTAAAAATAGAGTTCTGCAAGAAAATCCAGCTTAAAAATGACTAGCACCGTATGACCACACCTGAATAAACACTGTTTTCCCTCAAAAAGGTTTTGCTTCTTAAAATCAGCTAAACGAGTCCATGCAGTACAAGTGTGGTATTTGGAAATGAAGATATCTGGAAGGTCCCCATGTGTATCTGCCTAGTAGGAGGCAGAGTTCCTTCTTTGGCCTCTACAAGACCCCATAAGTCAAATGCTGGCACATGTGTGAGGGCCCTTTTCATACCTTTGATCCCCACATAAAGGCAGGAGTGGAGCGAGAGGGCTGGCATTGTGCGAGCTGTGCACTGCTGTCAGCCCTGGCTCCTTCAAATGGCCTCTCTGCACTTGCTATGACAGGTGGCCCATATGAAGAGAGGGAGGATTAGGTTCCTTCTGTGCCCTCTAAGTAACTGGCATAGATTACTGGCTCCTACAAAGGGATTTAAACATACCTTTCTGAACAAAAAGCAGTATATACATGAGCATGTAACTGGATGCTCAATTTGTATGAGTAATTGCTCTGGTTGTATTTGTCAATGCAACAAATGTGTGTAGAAATGATCAGCTAAAGACACAATTATTTGTATGTAAAACTGACTTACATGAGGAGAAATGGAACACAATTATATACATGATTAAGGAATAATAAACATTTGAGAGTAACAACATACTTTTCTTTAACTTCAATTTTACTTCACTCTTTCCCTATTCTCATTAATTGTCTTTGTGAACAGAATATTTAAAAAAAAAGGAAAAATATTAGGCTGTACTTCTATATCTCTTATAGATTGATTGGACTTTAAGAAAAACTGACAAAAGATTATAGTGGATATGGATGAGTTGTGTATTCAAATCAGCTTCTGCATTTCTAGTTATCGAAACATAGCATTAAAAATAGAACCAATGTCATCCTTCATGCACTACTTGTAACAATTGTGTTATTTTCCTCCAAACATTTGGTTTCTCCCACCTTCACAGCAGCCACGTTTTTTTCCATTGCAGAGTCTTGCGTACTGTGACAATTACAAATAGGAAGAGTGTAAGAGCGACTAGATTTTTTCATTATTTTCAGGAGATCATAAGACATCATTGTTTTTCTTCCTAGTCTGGGTAATTTTGCACCATTGCCATTATTTCTGTCAGGGTTTAAATTACCAAAACATACGTAGTGTCCATATAGCCCTCTGTGCATGGCTGGGGAAAGCAATGAGAGCTCCTTGGGACTGCATTTCTCCCACTTCTTGAAGGGCATTCTGAGAAACTGAGGCTTATGTTGCATGTTTTCTTAAACAGATAAAAAACTCAAAGAAACCATTACCTTTTTTCATTCCCTTGGGTGTAATAATTCATAATTCTTTAGCAAGATTAATGAACAGAGGGGTAGACAGCAAGGGTAGGTAGCACCTTTACCAACCTATCTGCCAAATGAACCAGAAGTCTGTGTCTCTCTTTCCCACCCTGGTCCTGAGAAACTGAGGACTGCTATCTAGGGAGTCTGCACCTTCATGTTCAACTATTTATTGTCTAAACCCTCTCTCAGTATTAATAGAATTAATCTTTTTCTCAAAATGACCAAAAATCATTCAGGAATGTCTTCCTTTCTTTTGAATAATTGACTTTTTTCTTTTTTAATTTACTTTTATTTAATTTTTTTTTATCTTATCCTTATCTTCCCTCTAAAACATTTTGCTCAGTACTACATTAAGTTTCTACTAACATCTTTTTTTTTGCCTAGTTACTTTCTTTTTATTTCACTACAAACCAGCACATTTTTCACTGTTTGCCAAATCCCGGTAATCAAAGATCAAAAGCTCTGTCAAAAACAACCCCTCCAAACCCCCTGTGCCCACCCCCCCTTCTCCCCTAGATGCACCAAGTGTTCTCACTCAGATGGAGGTGGGGCACAGGGGCACAATGCCATTGTCTAACACACTGCAAGTGTGCACATACATCAAAGGGAAGGGCTGACTGTGGTCACTTCTAAATAACTTTCACACATGCAGCCATATGGTAAGGAAGGACAAGATGAAATTTGACAACATATCAGGTAAAAATAAAACCATGAGACATTTAAGTAGCTTTAGTGCAGGCTTGCCAGGTCACTGTCACACTACCAAGAGCTCAATGTACTTTCCTCCCTGTGTGCTGCCCCTCACTCCACTTCTCCCTTCAGCTGTGAGCCCAGGTGATGACCTTGTGATGTGATGACTTTCAGCCTCCTCTTACAGCTGGAATGTTTTACTTTGACATCTGGTGATTCTAGGCCCTCTTCAGACTGGACAGCAGCTGTCAGTCGTGACAGTAAGGGCTCTTGGCCTCAACTGCATCTTCACAACAAAAGAATGTGAAGAAGCAAAAGCAAACTCCAGCCTATGAAAATATTTCAAACCAGGTAAAAATACCTCCAGAAGTTGGAAAATCTTTGTTTGGTCAGATTCTCAGCTTCCCTGAAGCACAGTTTACATTTGTAGTTTACAGCTGTGGAGCTACAATCCAGTTTAAATGCTTGGCTATGGGAAAGGTGTGTGAGAAAGCTGGGAAGTGAGGACATTGCAATAATGCAAGGATCTTGATAGCCTGTCAATAATCTGGTTCTTTCTTCAAGCCAAGCACCACCATTCAGTGAATGTGAGAAGGGCTGTGGGGCTCCAGCAACCATCTCCCTGCCCGCCTCCCTCTATCTCTGGAACAGCATCTCTGTGTGACCTGATTTGCAATATTTCCCAGAGCTTGTGGCAAAAGTATTTTTCAGTCTCATTTTTACTGAACTTCAACATCAATGTACCCAGGCCAATGGTAAAAGACTTTGATGTCTCCTCCTCATAGATATGTAATTTGGAGAGTTTTCCGTATTAACGGAAAGAAACCAATGAACTTCTAGTTTGTCTACTAATTTTTTCTTTAGGCCTTTGAGTCTTAAGTGCCTCAATATAGACCTTTTGTGGCAGCTACACAGCACAATATATTACCAAAAGGTAAATTAAGTTAACTGGATTTGATATGAGGTCATTACTCTGAATGAAAGACAGCCTACTTTTTTCTTTTTTATTAAACAAAAGGGCACTTACAAAGGTAAAAAGCCCTAGGCAACAAAACAAAAAAAAGTCTGAAAACATCATCTGAAAACATCAGAAATGTTAGAATTTATCTTATGAATAAAACAAATATAAAGACAGCAAAATAACAAATTCCATAAACGG
This sequence comes from Thryothorus ludovicianus, assembly GCA_013397245.1. Taxonomy (NCBI): domain Eukaryota; kingdom Metazoa; phylum Chordata; class Aves; order Passeriformes; family Certhiidae; genus Thryothorus; species Thryothorus ludovicianus. Next base: position 137,770 of record VZTB01015574.1, on the reverse strand, counting down.
AGATTTTTTCTTTTATTTAACAATCGTGGATTGAAAAAAATCCATTTAGGCTTGCATTTTTCAGGATAGAACTGCTGAAGGTTTTGCTGGCCACCACAGAGTTCAGCATATCCAGCATTCATCTATATTTTAATTTAATATTTTTCATTTATGTAATAATTGTCACGTAATAATCGTAAGCTTTTTTTGCTCTGCTTGGAAAATAAGATTTTTTTAGAACTGCATTAAAAAGGGATGAGAATACAGACAGGAGAGAACAAGGGATATTGACAGTGAAAATGACAATATTACATAACTTTATTTATTTAAAGAAAAGATATTCTACTCTCAGACTCTAATAAAAGTATTTTAACAGCTGAATTTTGCCTTTATGTATAAAGGAACTCCAACAGTTGCCCCTTTATTTTTTACTTTTAGCACACAAACACTTTGCACAAACAATGGTAAATCAAATAGAGATTGAGCAAGCAAGGGGTTAAAAAAGCAGATCTGAGTCCTGAAGTAAGAAATCAAGAAATAGTGGATATTCACATATGATGCTTTTACTTGTTGCTTACACTACACATTTGAACAATTTATCCCCACAAAAGAGTATGTAAGTTACAATCCTCACTCTTCCACAACTGCAAAAGTGCATTGAGAATAACCTTTCCACAGTTTGCTTTGAGAGTTACTTATTGCACAAGGGAAATGAAACATCCTCTCAGGGCTGTAGTGGCTGTTTAAATACTCTGAGTAAAGCTGTAATGAATCTCTGTAGGAAAGCAAAATGTCAACAATAAAAAATGTGAGCTAAAGCCCCCCTAATTTCTGAGTTATTATGAACAATAGGATAAATAAATCTAAAAGGGTTATACTTACCGGAACATCAACATATTTGGCAGCTGCTTTTACCTTTAGAAAATTAAGCATAAAACACACAGTAAGTACTAATTACTACAAATTGCACACAATTTCAGAATTATGCACATAAAGAAAAACAGAATCTTTGAGAATCCAAACACTTACAGTGAATGAAACTAACGATGAGAAGAAAGTACCTTCATCATATCTTGACAATTTAGACAGCACACCTTCTAACACTGAAACAACCTGGAGGAAAAGCACAGAGAAAAATCTCAATGCAAAGTGCGAAAATTAATTACTTGGAACAAGAATGTGAAATTTTTTCCTCATATTTGTCTTGATCAGCAGGGCAACATGAACTGTAAATCTGATCACTTTCTCCACCTCACAAAGTGCTGAAATCAAGGATAACCTTCTTTCTGCAGCTTCCCTTATTAAATAAACAGATGGAAACTGCTGAACCACTGCAGAAAAAGAAACCCAACCCAAAATTTCTCCTGAGGTGGGTCTGCTTCCAACACAACACTGCTGTCTCTACAATGTGGTTGAATATAGCAGTGTGTGTACTCAACATGTATTTTGGATAGAAATCACACATTATTTTCTAGGACCACAGTTTCAAAGATGATGGAACACAATTGCTATAGATGGTGATTGTGATACCATGTTTTTCTTATCTTTGCTATTAAATAGAAAACCAGCTCTGATTTCACCTGACAGTGTAACAGCACTGGATTTCTGTCAGCAGCATGAGCTGTTGAGCTGACAGTCCATGGCCAAGAAGGAGGCAAGAAGATGTATGCCCCAAGTCTCTGATATGATGTGGTTTTTCTCCCCTGGTTTCACCTGCTATTGTCTGAGAAGTGTGACTCCTCAGTAAGAGGTATGAATAGGTGTTTTTGTCAAAATATTGCTCTGACCAAAAAAACACCAACTTATTAATTGCATTAATTACAGCTTTAATGTTTAAAATTCCTCAAATTTGCCTTAAAGGAGACAAATTCCATTTTCACTTCCCTCTGTGATGTTATGGTGCTCAAGTAATTCACAGTATATAACATAAAATATCTGTCAGCCATTGTACTCATGCACATTTATTTTACACATATAAATTGCCTTCCAGTTTATATAAAGATTGTTTTAAAAGTCATCCCTTGTTCCCAACACAGTCATTCCCACAACCAAGAGTATCATTTTATGAGTGTGAGGACAGAACAAAATTCCATCTGGCATGCTGTTAATGGGCCCTGTAACAGTGTCACAACAGTGTCACCTCCAGAGGAACTGAGATCATCACTTTACAATAAGCCCTGATCTTAACAGTTCAAGGAGCAGGAGTAAGTGCAAACCTACATTTGTCATTTATCAATCTAACCTGTCATATTTACAGTGATTAATTAAGACACTGGTACATAGATGCCAATCAAAGAATAAATCCACATCACAAGAGAGTGGTGGTTGTTTCTGCACCCGCTTTCTCAGACCAAATACCAGCTTTCTGCTTTGCACTTGCATGCCTGTGAGAAGCTGCTGTTCATACTTTAACTCATTTTATATGGTTGACAAGGATTCTTTCTGCAGAAAAGTTTTCAACTTTATTGTGCAAAGACTGGCTAAGGAAAAGGCTGATTTCAGAAATAACATGGTGTCCACAGTGCCTACATAGGAATCCAGTACAAGTGGGACACAAAATATCAGAGAGCAAAACATTTCAGTGTCAAGGATGTCTGTTTAAACAAAAGGCTTTGTAATGTAGCTGGAAACTTGTTTTCCAAGATGTCAGTGTAAGGACTTGTGAATTGGTTTCCCTGAGACACATTGTGCTTTGTTTCACTGTCTTGTGCATTGTCTTGATTCCTGTGATTTCTTGAATGCTTTAGACTGATATGTCTTGTGTAAAAACTGCCCAGCATAGTTCTTAAGAAGTAAAACCTCACTGAATGAAAAGTATTATTTTCAGTTTCAAAGATGACTTGCAGCTAAAAACAATGATTGAAACACGTATTCCACTGAGGCACAAAGGAGGTAATAAAGAGGTAACGGCTGAAAAATAATGGAAATATATTAGATGCAAAAGATGAATGCATATGGCTATCATGCACATTGATGTGCATTTTTTCTGGCCAATACCTAGAGCTAAACCTCAGCCTTTCTTCATACCCTCAGAAGCTTTCTGCCTTGAAACAGAAGCAATCAGGATGTCACTGGTATTTTACATCTCATGTGAGGAGACACTGGTTAAGCTTCCAGTGATCAGCCAATGACATGGAATATTTGCTTCCTGTTTTGAGATTTCAGCCTCTGGTACTACTTTGATTACTAATAATGCAAATCCCTCTGTATTGACAGCAGTTGTCTCTGCACTTTCTTGTACATACATCCAGAAGGAATATTCCTCCTTTTTTATAATCTCAGATATTAAGAAAAAAATCAAAAACTTTAACCTTTAATAGCACAATGTTTTCTGATTAAATTTCCCTTTCTTCCTCTTCCTTTTCAATAACACTAAAACCATAAACCAGAATAACATGTGGTATTACGTAAGATAATATTGACAAAATTTAATTCTACCAGTTCTACCGGCTGCTAGCAATTCCTACCTGCAACAGAAACACAGAAGACAAACTTATCTCAATAGCAGGCTCCACAGAAATTGTTTACTAAATTGTTATAAAATTTACTTTTGTAAATTCAGTATTATTTGCACAAGTAGTATTTACAAATCATGTTGTCCCCTCACAATTTTCATGTGTATAGAAAAAACTGTGTGATATTTGAATACATCTCCAAAGTTCAACCATTTTCTGATATATTATAAATTAAAATATAAATAGTTTTACCTTTGAAACAAGAAGTGAAATAATTTCTTTAACAGTTTCTTCAATCAAGTCATCTATTTTTGAATGGTATTGTTGCTGAAATTCAAAAGATAAAAAAGCATTAGCATATATATGAACACACACTTTTGTCATAAGTCATAAACAGTGCAAAGCTGATAACCCTGCCAGATCAGATTTACTTAAAACTATCATTTTGAACATTGGAAGAACAAACCCTTGAAAATGATCCACCCAATCAACAGTTTCTTACATTCTGTGTTGAAAATTTTCCCATGTACACTGTTGAGTTAAGCAGCTAATGGGGTTATTATTTAGATGAATTGAGTTCTTATACTTATTCAGGCAAAGGAATGTGAAGGATAGTTTTTGTCTTCTCCTATATAATTAAGGTGGCCATGTATTTTTTTCTAAAGGGTTGGTTTAGCTGGAGAAGCAAAAAGACTAGAATAAGATTTAATTAATACAGCATTTCTTGTCTGACAACTCTCATTCAAAAGTTATTTTAAATGTCCTCTAGAAATAAAATGAGCTCCAATTGTTCATCCTGAAAGAGCCTTTCTGTTAGCACAGTGAGCTTCAGTTTATACAAATCTTACAATATGCTCAAGCAAGGGCAAAATTAAAATTTCATCAACAAAGCAGAATAGATGGTAACAAATTAATAGGCCATAGAAGGCATAATAAAACAGACTTCATTCTCCATAGAATTTTTCTTTTTCTTTTTCATAAAAAAGGTGCCTTTAAGTAAATGCTTTTAAAATAAATCCGAAAGACTTTTTAGATAATCCTACCAAGCTCCCTTCTGAAATTAACGGGAACTAGGGATCCCATTCTGTCAAGGAGGCACATCAATTTAAACAGTAATTCTTCCTTTAGAAACACTTATCTGACAGCAAAGATCGTCCCCAATAGCCACTTCACAGAAAATGTGACTTGTAAAGACTAACCCTATCTTCCTAGTTCAAGGCTACTTGGAACAGCTAACAGCATAATGCTTGGAGTAAAAGTACTGAGGTCAGTGTAAACATTAGCCCAACTTAGCAGCTGCCAGCTGAATAGTTTTCAGAGCTCTAAGTTTTTAAAGGCTGTTTTTCATCTGTTTCAGAGTTAGCTATGCAAATCAAAAGGTTAATTCTGATCTGCTGAATATTTTTAGGAATGATTTTCTAAAAAGCACAGTTTAAACTAAGACAGAAAAAAAATATGATTGCCCACATACATGTGTCTGCTACAAGTGCTAACACCAAACATCAATTTTTGCTTTTAATTTCTTTTAAAGTTTAAAAACACTTGAAAAATGTAAATACACAACTCAAACAGTTGTGGTCACACTGGAATAGTAAAAGAGCATAATAGAAATACATCAAAGAACTTTCTACATTTTCATATGTATTATATTCCAACCATATGAATGTCTTGACCAATAAAATATTGTCTTGATCTGCTAAGGGGTCTAATAACCCCAGTGTGTGACGTCTGCTGCCTACAAGTTGTCAGAAGGCAATGCTTTCTTACTCTCTGGAAACCATAAACAATTATTCTCCCACTGATGGCGGTCAAAACTATATATATCCCTGAGATTCATAAAAAATCAGTTGTCCCTCCCAGAAAGTGTCTGCAACTTGATCTCCACAGTGCATTAAATTAATGGATCTATGTATGTAAGATCAGTCCCTATATTTTTTGTGTGGTTTCTTTTCTTGTGTTTTTTTCTTTTTTTTCTCACCAGAAAGCAAATATAATTTAACAGAAATGAAGTATAAACAGTAACTTATGAACAAGGTAAGAAAAGAACTGAAATAAGCTTTTAAAAACCACCACAAGGTTCCAAACCCATGACATTTCTTTAGAAATAATTTTAAGATTACATTAATCTGATTTTTTTCATTATTTATTTTGAAAACCATGGGGTCATAAATACACCTCTCCTCTCCAGTGCTAGTTTCCACTACAGCAGTCACCCTGAGCAAAACAAAACTTCATGGCCCTGTGGACTTGACTCTGGGCTTTAAGAAGGTGTTGGAATTTTGGTTCCTAGCAGACTGGCTGCCAGGGCAGGAGGCAGAACCCAGAGCAGGCAGGAGAAAAGGCACATCCTGCACAAGGAGGTGATGCCACCTGCCTGCGGGTCATTACACAGGCACTGCTACTGCCTGTCCCCAAGGCAGCCTGTGCACCTGTGTGTTTGCAGGTACACACATGAAAAGTGAAATGGCAGCTCTGACAAAGAGGTGATAGCTGTACTTTACTCCTGATGAGCCTCACTGAGAGGTGAAAGACTTTGTGACCTGGTAAGACAGGACACTGAGTCTGAAAAGCAGAAAAGTGAAGATTTCACCTGGAATTGCCCTGGAGGATGAACAAGGAAAGAACTGAGAAGCTGATGATCAGTCTGTTGCACAGTCAGACTGAGAAGGAATTCTGAGAGCCTGGCTAACAAATGAACATGAAAAGCAATATTACTGTTTAAAAAAGAAGTGGCTGCTAATATTCAATGAAAAAAACGTAAACTGAAAAAAAAGAAAAGACACTTACCCATTGGCTAGCAAACTGGTTCATGTCACGGAAAACCAAAAGGAAAAATAAAGATGACAGGGTATAACAGGAAAATGATGGGTGTCTCATTGAATAAGGAAAAAAAAAAGACAATTACATCAAATACGCTCACTTGAAAAGGTCAGTCAATGAAATGGAGAACATAGTATAGAAATGCAAAAATCAACTGAAAAAAAAAAAAGTCTAAATAGTGTAATTGCAAAGGTGCCTGAAGTAGACAGACATACATTTTTTGTTTCCAAATTCTGAAAAATATTTTTACTGTCTCTCTAAAATCAAATCGAGCAAATTACAAACCAAACTACATGCTAATGCATTAGCACAGAAAGAAAAGTTTAAATTTTTTTCTGGTGGTCTCACTGACCTACATAGCATACCCTTTTCATTTCACAGATTATTCCTGCAGAGAGTGACAAGACAGGAGTGAGGAAAGTCAGTGAAGTTTATGTATCCTTCAAAAGCACATCAGTGTTCCACTGTGGAGTATCTACAGTCCTGGCAGCAGACTACAGCCAAAACAGTGCCTGTCCTAAAACCCCATTAAATTACCTAATTATTTCTTGCCTCTATTTTCAGCATATTCCTAGGCATGAATGATGTGTCTATAATCCATTTAAAACCAATTATAATCCATTTAAAACCTCTAAATTAAAACCTGTCTGCAAAGGACAATATTTTGGCTCTATTTTACAATTGCAAAGGAATCCTGAAGTGGGTTCTTTTTCTGTTGCAACCCACAAGAAATTCCTGGAGGGGCTGTGAGTCAAGAAATCCTCTGAATGTTCAACAGCCTCATAGGTCAAACAAATTACAGAAGCACTCTGTGTGCTCTCTGGTGGAAGATGAGGGATTGTGTCTGGCATGATGCTCTAGGGATCAGCCTATGTACACTTCTGTACCAACAGAGCTGTGTGACACATCTCAGTTAGCTTGAAATTAATCTAAGGACAGTCTGCAGTATGACATGTTTCAGATCTACCAAACATAGGAATTAAACACGCAAAATTCCACTTGCCTCTTGCCCCCCATCCAGGATGCAGAGTTTAGCTGTCTGTTTCTTGGCGTCCACTAAGACGTTGAACATTGTACACAGATAAGAAGGTATACGCAAGTCTGTTGATTTGTTTGTCTTTTGCAGCTTCAGTTCAAATGCAATTCTTGTTCTGTTTATTAAAACACAATGTGCAATATGAGTATCTCTGATAATTCTGAACAACCACAGTAAACATGCATAAATATTACTGAACATGTTGGCTTAACAATATACATATGCATGAGAACATTTTAGAATTGAAATCCTGTATATTCAGAATATCAACCTTTCAATAAACAATTGCATTGGTGGTAATCTCAAGGTTCTGCACTTCTTCAGTGAATTCAGTTGAACAATAAAAGTATTATCTTCTTGCTTTCTAGATAAAAATATGATTCCTTGTGTTTGATTTAAAGCAATGAAACTATCCCTTTTTCCCAGCTTTTCTATGCTAAAATGCAGCTTATTGTATAAAGTGCTCGCTTCTAAGAAATATAATGAAAAAAATCCCCTTCTGGCTTTAACAGAAAGAGAATTTTAATACAGAAAATGAGTTTAATATTTAAAAAATTAGTATCTGTATTGAAAATTAAGAAATATCAGGAGCCCTCTATTTTCTTCTGACATCAATGCAAATAAGTAGCAATGTCACTGAAATAAACTAATTCAACATAGCTAAAGATAAAATACTTTATTTCCACTCTTGTTTTTAAATGTGGGTACCAGAAATTCACATAATATTTTTAGAAGATGGGAACAAAATAATTCTATTTCCATTTTAAAAATTCTTAAGATCATATTAATATCAGAAGAAGAGTTATAATAGAAGAATTTCATCATTTTTCTCTGAGTTGCTACTCTAATCTTTATTACCTGATACACAATATCTTTGACCACGCAAAAAGATAATTAATGTATTAAGACTGGTATGTTATGTATGAAGTCTAAAACATTAATATATTTTATAGTCCTGTAGATAAGACAGGAAAGTTTCTTTTTCTTTTTCTGTCTCAAAATCAATATAATCCATGTACTAGCAGCACTGAATCTCTTTGTTACTCTTTCTATTTTTTTTTTTAGGCTAAGATTATACTCAAGTCTTCCAGTTCTTTAAGATTTCACTACTTTTCTAAGATTTCTTAGATAACTGTAATTGACTGAGCTTCTATGCCAAATTCTTTAGAACAGATGGATTACTTTAATTTTAGTGTTTCCAACCTTTCTTTATTAGAGCTTTAACATTTATTCAATTCCCTGTATCATTCCCCTTTCATAATCAAATAGAAAAGTTCCTTTAAATGTTTCTGTTTTTTTAATCATGATTTCACCACTTTAGTTCTAGCAAGAGGCTTATATCCTTAGCCTGACGTTCTGCTTTTTCCTACTGTGTTTAGAGAAATTAATGCAATACTATGTCATCTGTAAAGATTCGCTGCTTTTCTAGTCTTATTAATATTGTACATTTTATGATTAACACAAATTATCTACAAAATTTATTTTCCCCCATTCTATTTTTTTTAAATCTGTTTTTTTATATGTCCAGATTAAACTTTCTGAAGCACCTAATTGTAGATCTCTGTAAATATTCTAGACATAAAAGTATTTCCTCTAAACTCAGCAATATTTACTGAAAGCTATAGCAGAGGTCTTTTTCAGACCATAATTGATTTAAAAGAATATACCAATAATAATATGATACAGCTCTAGGAAAAATAGCACTACATTTTCTGTAATTTTCAGAAGTTTAGCACTATAAAACTTAGTTTCATTTGTATGCCTATTGACCAGCCTTCTTTTGTTTGTTGTATAAATGCAAAAATAATTTACAATTCATAGTTTGTAATATATTTCTTAGAGATGGTACTCTAAAATTGATGATTTAAATGATACTATTAACTGAACATGAAGAATAATGTAGTAAAGGGGAAGGAAAATGTGCAAAAATAGTAAGATTTCTTCTAGCAGAATTTTGAGTTCTGTTAATATTTGCGAATAATACAGAATAGAAAAAAGAAATTTGATTTATTCACTTCCAAGGGTCTATTCACAAGAGATAGAGAAATTGTCCTTGGTATTTTTTAGAAGTTGCTAAATTGCTGATTGCTGGATGCTGGAAATAAACACAAATCATGATCTCTTTAGAACTGCCTTGATTCCTGTTACAAGATTCTGGTATAGATACACCTCTGCAAGCCAGCGTGACCCCTCCTGTGTTCATTTTCACATCTCTCCCAAATTTTAAGTGATCATTTTAACAGTACCTTTTAACACAGGCTTCTATCATGTCAGTGGCCATGAGTTTAAGTCTTTGCTCTAAATGGTGGGCAAATTCTGGTTCTGGCCAGTGAAGATCAAAAACGAACATCTGCAGAGCATCCAGTTTCCAGAAAAGATCTTCTGATGTAGCTGATCCATTGCTATAAGAAACAAGAGAAAACAAAGCCCCCAAGAAACAGAAGATAAATGTACAGATGTCTATCTCAGTTGCAACATAATTAAGGTAATAAAATTTCCTTATCACACCACCTTCCTCCTTCACTTTCCTGTATCTTTTAGCACTGTTGCTCTTACTTAAAAAATGTGAAAATTATAGTAGGAAAGTTAAAATATATCTCCTTAGGGTGAAAAAAGTGAATGATTTCCCATTTGTCAACTCAGAAATATGGCAGGATAGAGAGGCAGATGGGATGTTGGGGAGCATGGAAAATGAAATAGCTTAAGTTTCAGATCAAGATAGGAAAAATATAGGGTACAGGAATAGTATGGATATTTTCAGTATAGTGAAGATTTCGTGCATATATTTTTTTGCATTCATAACTCTGGTAGATAAGTCTACCAAAGAAATGAGGATGCTAGTAGTAATATTGCAAAAGAGATAACCAGACAAATGCTCATGACCTTGATAAATGCTCATGAATTCTAACTGAGGGAATAGCAACAGATCTGGGTGGGAAAAAAAAAAGGAAACTATTTAAAGAAATTTGTGTACAAACAAAACCAGCAGATTTACATGGCTCTATGCCATCTCAGATTGTCCATGTTTTAAAGGTCTTCCACTCTGATTTGATTGCTAAATTTAAATACAATTGCTTGTGATAAAATGCAACAACTTAAAGATAAACTAAGCAGTAAGTTCATGTACACTTCCACTGTCAATACAGATTAATTACATTTTCATGATGTGTTGTACTACAGTGCCTGAGTTACCATTTAAGATTAGTGTATACTATGCAACATTGAATTCCAGGATGTGAGTGACACAAGCAACCAAAACTCAGCCTGACAGTCCCAATTCTGATCCAGTTTAAATATATCACTACTATAATTTTCTTACTTCTGCCTTATGACTAAAGAACAGAATTATCAAAATGTTAAGTGACCCCAGCTCTCATAGAAGGAATCAGTGAGCACTGATTGTGCTCAGGACAGGGCAGGGTCGGATTCAGAACCAAATGAAACAACAGAATTAGACCTCTAATATCTGATCACCTAATGCACCCCCTCAGACAGGAGCACCACTTCAGTCTCACTCCTTCATCCATCACCTTCCAGACAAACCCACGTGCCCCTTGCTCCTCTGCCCGAAGGCCACCACCTCAGAGCCCAGCACGCCCCGGCCGGGCAGGGGACAGCCAGGCAGTGACAAGCTGGGAGGGAGCAGGGGCTCCTGCCCAAGGGAAAGGCTGCCTCTGAGTGACCAGCTCTGCTTCGAATGCTGCAGGCTATTCCACAGCTCCAACACATTTTTTTAGTTTAGGCTTTCCTGATATTATGCATATTCTCACCACTTATGTTTCCCAGTAACTGCTAATTTTGTATTGTATTGTGGTCCTGAAAGAAAACAGCAGAAACAGGAAAAAGGCCCACAGGACTGCTAAGGTTACAACTTGCACAGGGGTTCTACCTGTTGAGGGACCACTTTCATGCATCACTAAGTTTAATTAAGGAATAGAAAGAAAAAAACCCCAAAGCTTCTGGAAAATTTATAATCCTGATAGACTTTTTTAAGTTATATGACTAGCAAATATTGCAGATATCATTGCAACTGCTGTGTACGCTGGCAGTGAGTGAAGCTGTAGAGGCTTTGTTTAGACCTTATCTGATTCAAAAGTGGCTAAATCAAGTTTAGAGATGATTAGAGTAAAAGAATAAGACAAATCATATAGGGACAGAAATGGGACAATCTCAGTATTTATATAACTTGATAAAAACACATATTTTTTAGAAAACAAACCAAACTTTCTTGAGAAACAAAACTAATCACTTCCATCATCAGATCAGAAAATTCAACTATTTTTTATTCTCCTGTAGTAGTTTCTTTTTCACTTCATGGAATTCCAAAGGAAATCCTTTAGGACTCAGGAGGACTAATGTATTCATAATAACATAAATATATTCTTATACACAGTTATTACTTTTTTTACTACTACATTGTAGTAGTCACTTTATTTTCTTTAATTAGACTACCAAATACAATTTCACATTTATAATAAACGTAATAACAGGGACAGGTTCATGGAAGAATTCATTCTGAGAGAAACGCTAATTCATTTGTTCTCTTCATATTATTTTGAGTTTTCATCCTACAATTTTTTATTCAGCATTGTCTAATGACATTTGAATTTGACTAACATTTTATACTAATAAGATGAGGAAAGAAAATAAAGTGCTACAACAGAAATTGTTTGTTCCTGATTCACACATTCAAACACAAATGTCTAATTTGTTTGCTAAATGATGCAAAAGAAGAGCTAAACTTAGATTTTACATCTTCCTGGCACAGGAAAAATTCCTGCATTCAAATCAAGACTAAATCTGTATCCATAATTTGAGAAACTTTTTTTTTTTTGTAAGGGACAGGACACATTCTTGGCTATTGAAAAGTTTTTATTTAAATGTGCATGATAAAGATGCTTCAATCTACAGAAGGGAATAATGTTGCTCTACCAGGAAACTGAACTGACATTCTTTCTTTAAAAACTATAATAGTTATCCATACTTTTAAAATTAAGCACAAACTCTACTGCTTTGCTGGCCAAAACATAACCTTTCAGGTACTGTCTAGTTGTCCATTTTTATTAGTCAGGTGATGGCAGTAAGAGAAGGTTACCAGGATTAAGAGGCAAATATTATGTGCATCCTGTCATATTTCCATTTATTTTAATGAGAATTTAATTTTGCATTTGGTCACATTTTGACTGGGAGAGTGGACCAGGTATCTCCAGAGGTCCCCTTTAAATTATTTTATGATTTTATTGAACAAAGCAAAAAAAAGACCCAAGACAAAATGTTTCTTCAAGAACCTGCAGCATATCAAATCTAGGAGGTGCATGCAGCCTCCTAGGCATGCAGCCTTAATTTACTTATCCACTGAGAACTGAAAGAGGCAGCTTCCCACTGGGCTTGCCAGGTACCTAAGCAGTAGCAATTAGTCAAACAGTCCATTAATAAAGTACACTGGTTGAAAGATACTCCCACATATGACTTCAGAGTAGATGTAGAATGAATAATTTCTTGCCTACATATGAAACTCCATAGGGTGGCTTGGGATATGAAAATATAAGTATTAAATACAGAAGAATATTATCAATCAACCAAAACATTCAAAAGCAGCTGGTTTCAATTCTTCTGTAATCTACAAAGGACAAGGATGGTAATTTTAAAAATTACTGCAATTTTTCTTTTACTACCCACCACTGTTTTGTGAGGACCACTTACAAAACACGGCACAAGCACTGCATCCCTTGTGAGCCCTCAGCTTGTGAACTCCAGGTTTTCATTCTTTATGCTGCCTCAAAATATATGTTCAGGACTCAGAAAATCAGTTGAGAATTTCTTCAACAGAACAGGATTTTCAATAATTCCAGTGTCAGTCGCACTCAGTCCCACCTCTCTACTTTTTACCAGCAGAGAGGCAGAAGGATGGAGCAGAACTTTTGCAAACATTAGTTAGTGTAAAGTCTCTCAAAGACACTGGGGACAGAGCTACTCCATGATTTTTCTTAGTACAAAAGTGAGGCAAGGGATCAAACAACCAAAACAAGTTTCTTGAGTCTTCTTTCTTATTGCATATGTTTGGAAGGAATGAAATTTTCCCCACAATATAAATTTGTCTTCCAGAATGCTTAATAGGATCTAGCTATTCAAAACGCCTTACTCCATAGAAAGCAGATCAGCCAGATTTCACTATGCCATCATTCCTATGGCTATACTTTTAAATATCCATCCTTAGAAATGCAGGCCATGGCCTCCTACCACTTTACTGGAGGTAAGCTCTATGACAGGAATGTGTGTGGCACTGCAGATGCAACCCCTCAGAAGAGAGATGAAAGATGGCATCCTGACTCTTTCAGCACTCACAAACACACAGAGAGGTGCAGCACAGGAGCTCAGACATGCTCAGACCAACTCCCTCCATATCACTATTGGAGCACTGTGACTGCCCCAGCCTTGTCTATCTCGGCACTCACAGCTGAGCCACAGCAGGAAGAATATAGGTGACACATTTCCTTTATTGCTGCTTCTTCTGGGTGGAAGACAAGACAGGACTACTCTCCTATAAGCATATATCTTATTCTAGGTTTTGCAGCCTTGAATTTTACTGAAGCTGATGTTTTAGACTGACATCAGACAGCAACAGGTGTGTATCTACAATATTTCTGGTTAGTGACACTATGTCATGTCTGCACTGAATAACCTATAAATTAAACCATAAACAATTAAAAATACCCACATAAGTAACTTAAAAGCCAAGTACAGAAAATGCAAAAAAAACCAAAAAACCCAAACATTTAAAATGTGAGGAGCAATTTAAAATAGCTTATTTGAGTTAATGAATAAATAAAGAAAATCTCCTCATTGTGGCTGATGGAAAGCTTTCACAGTATATTCAAACATTTTTGTTCTTTAAACAAAAAACTTTTGCTTTTTGTTCTGTCTTCAGCCAAATGGAAGAGTAATTCATAGCCCTCTGCTTGTCTAGCCAATGTGTCCTCTGAGTTATCTTCTCCAGAGACCAATCAAGAAAAGCAGGCTACTACTCATAACAATTTTCCCTTTTCATATCTCACTTTACAATGCCCAAAAAGAAGTGGAAAAAATGTAATGATCTTTCTAAAGGTGGTTATAAGTAGCATATATTTATTGCTCCAAAACAAATGATCAAGGACAAAAAAAGAAACAATTAATTAAAAAATATAAACAACATTTGCTAGTTATGTTTAAGAGAGCTGTAGCAACAGTGAAAGTTTCACTTTTTAAAGTGAAAATCGGGAAAATCTGTTTTCATCAACAAAACACGCAAATGGATGTCCAACTGTGAATATATTTTCACTTCTTCAGCAAAATTTTGGGGTAGGCACATAATAGATCTATTGAATATGAATATACTTAAATTAGCTTGAGAGCATGGACAAAAACATTAGTAACATTTGGATAACAATAAATCTCTTTCTATTAAAGATAAAAGAGACACATGGCTTCAGCAAAACTTTAACACAGTTGGCTCACAGACTACTCATTCTCATTTTTTTTGACTCTAGATTCTCCATTGTGTAACCCAAATTGATAATGATTAATTGGCACAAATCATCAGTTTCAAAGTGAAAGAGGAAAGTCCAGCAGAAACCTGTGATATACATAGTCATCTTCTTGTCAAATAATCAGTTTTGTGACCAGGAGGAGGGAGCACAGTGAACTGGAAAAGAAAGACTTGGGGGAAGCAGTAAGGAGAAGGAGCCCACTTGCACTCCTGAATTAGATGACTCTGCTGACTATATGTATAATTCAGTGTGCCCATCTAGTCCATCTAAGCTGCAGTGTTCATCACATTGAAAGGGAAAACTGTCAGGAAGCTCTGGGTTTTGCTTAGCAGGTATTAGAGCAAAGGCATTGGGTTACTATTTGTTGAAGAACTTAACTAGTAAGTGGGTTCTCCCTGAAAAAGATGGGATGGGAGAAGAGGAAGAAAATAAAATCCTCCTCCTTTCTTTTACAAAATAATGAAAGTGACCCACTTCCTCTGCCAGAAACAGGAGGAAAAATAAAACTCCTTAGCATGAGAGGAGGGACAAGTGACTTGCAGTGCTTTTGCCTAATTTTTTTACCCAAATTCATGTTGCTTGGCCCTTCAGTAGAATGCAGATAGACTGATTCTTAAAATACTGCATGAATACCAGAGGTATTCAAAGATAACAACGCTGCCAGCAATCATGACTGTCAATTCATACACATTTTATAAATATAACCTCAAAGCTCCATGTTTTGGGGAAGGAATATGAAGAGGTGCCTCCACCAGAGCCAGCACCATGGCAGATCTCTTCTTGAATGCTGTGTGGGGTGGCTGATAGGGGATGATGGCTTTACCACGGACAGAACTGCAGCAAGAGGCAGTGCTCACCCCCATTTCTCTTGAAAAGCAGCAGAGTGACAGCTATGTCTGGTGAGTGTTTACAGCATGCCAACCTCACTGGTCACCAAATGCTATGAAAACCTCACTGGCTGGTTTAGGATTTTATGCGTACTGAGTCATATATACCATGAAACTAAATACAAGACCATGTGCAAGGGGGATGAGCCCGTGGCTGAATTTTACTGTGCTTGCATGTGTTTGGACATCAGAGTCTAGGAGTATATTGCTGCACCAAACCCTTCAATTAGAAAAGATCTAACACTATAATTCCCCAACCAGAATCTATATTAATTATAAAGTCAGTATTCAAAATACATGAAATTTCATCTATACAATTTATTTTTACTGGATGGGGCTGAATGCAAGCAGACTACAAGAGCACATCCAAGATTAGCAACTCTTAACTCTGAAAGCTATTCTTTAAAAAAAAAAGTGACCTTTGAAAACCTGGGGATAACAGAAAGGAATTTGAGTTCCAGAAGGCCAATTAGTTTGTATTCAAAGCTGAAATGACTTGCATAAGCACATCAGGAGAAACCTAGCATTACTATAGTAAACACAAAAGGTACCAAAGCCAAGGATTAAGAGGAATTCTGTCACTTTTTAGGGGAATTAACAGCAGAACAACAACCATAATACTCCCTTTTTACAAGCAGCCTCATGAAAAATACAAGGGATAATGGGTTCGAGTTACTTCTGGGGAGTTTCTGATTAGAAAGTAGAGGAAATTTTTCACAATGAAGACAATCAGCCATTCCCCAGAGGAAATGGTGAATTCCCCAACACTGCACATTTTTAAAATCTGTGTGGACAGGGTTCTAGGCCATCCTAGACCATGCTTTTGCCAAGAAAAGTTGGATGAGATGATCCTTGAGGTCCCTTTTAACATGGTATTCCATGATTTTATTAACTCTTGCAGAAATAGATCTAATGCTATTTAAGAGTCTGTCATAAAACTTGAAAAGATAACTCCTGTCTTGAAATGATATTATCAACGAGTGTGCTTTGAATGTGTGTTTTTTGAAGTCTTTCACATTCATGCTTTTCTAATATAACTTTAGCTAAAATAAAGTTCTTGAGTCTTTCTCTAACACATATTAATGTGTCCTCACACTGAAATCAGACCTGTAACTATGGGGATATTTACCCAGAGCACTGAATATTGGGGAAAAATCAGAAAGAATTTTTTTTTTTTTCAAGCAGACAAAGAAAAGGTGTTCTATTCTTGGTACTTATTAACATTTTAGTATTTTCCTGTAACATGGATATTTAGTCTGATGACAATATTTACAATCAATGACTTTCAGAGCCAATAAAAAAATGAGTTAATCAAACCCATGCAAAAAATACAATGGGCTGCCTTATTTTACAGAACTACAATCTAAAATCAACCATCCAAAAGGTGATTAATTCACTGCTTATTAATTCAAAAGAGTCATTAGGCTGTTTAGAGTATTAAACATCATTCCTGCTATGACAGATCTTTGCAAGTTGATTTTCTAAGTTATCAGGTTAAAGACTGCTATATTTTAATGCACTAGAAAGCGCAACTTGCTAACAGTCCATGCTTGGCTCACTCCCAAGAAACAACAATTTCCAACTGAGAGAGGATAAACACCATGCAATCCAAATACAGCTGCACAGAACACTAGCAAGGCCATGCAGAGCTGACATACAGTCAGAAAGTTATTGAAGAATACACACGTGGAGTCATACAAAGAAGTCATCCAGGTTGGTGTAGTAAAGCTAGGTATTTGTGGAAGATTAAGAGGCAAACTTGGAACTTTTGGAAGAGCTACATTAGGAAGACTGTTGGTGATGCTCCTGTGAAGAAATAAACAATGTAGGAATACAATAAAAAATAGAATATTTAGAGGACAACAGGGGAGAACCCCTTTGTAGACAGAAATCTACAGGCAGGTGCTTTGTTCAGATTTTGTAAAAAGCACTTACTTGACAGGTTGCCATGACTCTTGTTCAAGACCTCTGTGAATGGACTGGGCAATCGATGATTCCATGAGATCAATGTAGCGGACAACCATGGGAACAAAAATTTCTTGCAAGTGCTTGTGAAACTTTCCATTGCACAAAAGTGCTTTGAAAAACAAACAAGAGACAAAAATATCAGACCTTTTGTTATGGGAAGAAGTGCATTTTAAAATTTTTTAGTACACATAAAAATAAGATCTAGCTTGTGTAGGAAATACAGGCCAGAAAAGATAAATGAAGCATTCCATAAGGACAGAGTAGTACATTTCAAACTGTCAGTGTAATGAAAACTAGGTACATACTGAAGTCCTTTACTGAACCAGAACCTTTTGGCATCTTTTTAAAATTAAAAATATGCTTTACTGAACCTAAACATTATATGACAAAAATACCTGAAGAAAGAAAAAAAAATAGTATTTGAATGCCATTCATAAGCAGTAGAGTATTACCTACTAGACAGATTGGATTTACTACATGAAAAACTGCATACACATGCAAACTGAACATGCTCAAAATCTGAAAATTAGTTTGCCATCACCACTGCTTCTCCCTGTATCCCTGAAGTGTTCTCTCAGCAAATGCTAACTCTTAGCACACTAATGTCCTGTCCCACCAAGGGAATATATGTTTCATGTTTTGAATGTGTTTATCCTTTAATCTAGCACTGTTATTAGGACCTATAAGAATATTCCCATGTTCATATGGAAATCATAGAAGCTCAGCCAAAGAGAGAAATTTTCATGACCTTGGCGATCTTTATTTTACCTTATCTGTATTCTGTTGTTTTAAATTCTTTTATAGGTTTCTCCTCCCACTTATTCCAGCATATAGGCTTCTTGTATGATTGGATGGGCACCCAAACCACATTTTGAGGAGGTTTCCTCCTCTTAAGAGGAAAAGCCTGGATCAGAGGGCTCACTGTGGTCATCATCCTTTAAAATTACAATCCCTTTTGTTCTACCAATGCCACTCCACATCTAACATGTCAAAATAATTTCTATAACTTCCAGAAACTACTTTGCCTTCCATTCCTGAATTATGTCCAGCCCAAACTGAACCTGGAGGAGACAGAGACTATGGGGAAAACGTGCCATCAAGTTTCTGTCCCCTATTGCTTCTTATATTGGAAGAAAGTGCCCTTGTTGCTGAATGTCTGGACACCGTTACTTTTTTTCTTCAATACAATGATCTGAAAGCAAAAAACAATTTTATTGAAAACATCCTTGTAGAGTAATAGGAAATATTGTATCAATCACCTTTACCTGGTGAAACAATACTGCGTGATCACCTCTCTCTGGTATTGTCTAGTTGCCTTTCTTGCTAAGAATTTTGAAACTTTCAGCTAATTTCCAACCACTTTAGACTCAGAGGTAGAGATATCAGATATATGAAGTTTCATAAAAACAGTCAGCTAGGTAGCAGATTGTTAGGGTTTCCACTGAGAAAAAGGCAGAGGTGTAGGATCATCTCTTTATTAAACACTTGAGAATCCACCCTTGAGAATACTTGTGAGTACATTAAAAACATGATCCATTATTTACACTGCTCCTCAAAATAATTGTTAACTAGTTAGTTCTGGCTTATTATTTATATGCCAGAAATTCAAAACAGTGCTATTTTTCGCTATATATAATTGTTTTACATATCTTAAAACTACAGCATCTTTTACCAGCAACAAAAATGGTTGAGGAGGATTTGGATATTAATACAAAGGTTGCACAGTAAACAGCTGATGAGCACTGCCTTTGAGAAACAAAAGGTTGCTGGTATCTATTTGAGTTTTAGACTCAGTTTTCAAGGCAACTTTGAGCTGAAAAATAACAACAGGAATACAACTGTGCCAATTAAATCAATCTTGCCGGTTATAGTGAACCAGTGAAGAACTGTAATTAATCAGGCAATCACAGTTACTTGAAGGGATAAGCTTGTAGTTCAATGTCTTCTGAGCGCAGAAATGCTCTGCTAGAAGCACTGCTCTGGGAATTACAGTAATGAAGCCTCATGGGCAGGACGGTGACTTGTTATTTCAAAGCCAGCATGACATTTTAAGAAGTCACAAGCAATAAAGGTGTTCAACTTAAAAAGTTGAATTATTTCCCTAACATCATGACACCAGTCTTTACAGCGAAGTGAAATTTTCCAAAATTATGCCAAGACTTATTGTTACTTCATGGAACTCCCTCTGTATGTGGGTACACTCTCACAAGAGAACTCTCTTGGATCAACAACTCCATGAGCATTCTGTTTTCCCAGGGTTCAGGTCATGGCAGCTCTGATTTACCCATCTGGAGATCTCCATCAAGAATTAATGCAGGGCAGGAAAAGAACTCAGAGCACAGGGATATAGCTGAGTATCCTCATCAGACTCAGGACACTCTACCCTATGATTAAAATTGATCTTGCCAAAAGGTACCACCTGTGCATCAAAGCAGATGGGAAACAAGAGATCCTTGAGGAAATGCCACACTTCAGATCCCTCAACTACCAATTGTCTTCAAAGCTATGTAGCTTCATTCACCATTGTCTTTTCAATATAGACACCCCACACCCTCTTCATATGAGCCATCTCATATTCACACAAGCAACAATAAAATGAAAACCTATGCCAGAGCAAGGTAATGCATAGTCAATTTTAAAGGAAAACATATTATGGGAACAGAAACAGAACTCCAAAGTAGATATTCTCAAAATATTGAAGAAGAAAATTATTGTATTTTTTCCGTATTAGGGAATATATTAGCTGAAATATATTAAAATACGACAACAAAATATCAGAGATTAATCAAAACTCTAGTTATTCAGTACTGGAATGAGGTTTCATCTCTAACAGTAGGAAATTAATCTACTGTGCCTGTGTACCACAGAAGCAGTGAGGCTACTCTTGCTTTTACTCATACAGGCACATCTTACAAGTTATCCTGGAGTCAGCATGTCATGCTGTCCTCAAGAGCTTCTGCAGAATCAAAGGCAGGGAAGAGTGACACAGATTAACAGGAGTTTCTTTTCCCTTGACAGCTCTCTGTCAGAAAGTCTGCAATTATTCTGCACTTCATAGGATTCTATGGAAAAGACAACTTGAATTTTCTGGTATGTTTTTAAATCCAAAATAAGAAAGAGTATATTTCAAGGAGGAAATATCCTTGAGGGTCCAGATTACTTTTGTAGCAATTGAAACTCAACCAATGACATGTGAAAAGAAAGTTTATATTCCATTCATTTGCTGTTTGTATTCTCCTTTCACAGACAATTTCTTAATCAGCTAGTTAAATTGCAGTAAAAATTGCAAGTATCTCAATTTATATGGAAATTACCTTGTGTTTTTACTTAGAAGACATATTTTTGAAGTGAATTTCAGAGGTTTACTTCGTGAAAGCAGGGTTAAAATTTATTTAATCTTTACAAGATAGAATGACATAAAAAGGTGTTGTACAATTTACCATTGTGTAAAAGTCCCATTAGGAAAAATGGTTATTGGATATTCTGGAAAGGAATACTGCAGCTTGTGTTAACTCTCAGAATCTGTAACCAACAAATGTAGCTCTTGTCTGAAGGCAAGTTATGATTTCAAAGGAGCTCCTAATAGGACTGAGTCCCTGATCTGAGTAAAGAGAGGCTCTACAATCAATGACAAGCATAAGGTTTGAGCTTCTGGGGTGGGTACACAGTTTGCTCTGATTACCTGAAATCCAAGTTGTTTTCTAACTCTGCCCTGTAGTTTAAGATAGAATACAATGTCATACATAAATTCTAGTCCAAAATCTAGTCCAAATCTGTAACAAAGCAGGAAGATGATGATTATATCTTTGGTGGTATTTGCCACTCCACTACTACCAACAATACTGGGAAAAATGTATCAGAGAATTCCTGTTTGAAGTCAATAACCATAATTATGGCAATGGCTTTCAAAAAAATATCACTCAACATGCTGTTTTTCTAAATCAGCTTCATCAGACTCTCTGCCTGTTAGAGCAGACTGTGGCAGAATTAGAGCAGGTGCATTGACATTCCACTGAGTAATAGTTGCAGGAGAATGAAGATTATGAGTTACCTTTATAATACTCCTAGTTCTGACTGGCTCATGCCAAGGTAGCAATGCAATAGTGCTGAGCAATAGCACAGGACAAAGTGCCACTAAGTGACACTTGGACAGAAAACTTGGTAAAGAAATTACCAGAATACTGAATACAGAGTTAGAAAACCTCTCAAACAAACAAAATAAGTAGACACTTCATGTAATGAGGCCTATGCCACTAAAAGATATCTCTCACACCATGTTAAATGAAGAGGAATTACTACATGTCTGTCTTTTGAGCACTAAATCCAGATTAATCTGGATAATTAAACAACTACAGAAAGTAAATTGCCCTTTAAAGCAGGCCCTTTCACAACGTAATTTATAGGCTCTACAGACAAAAAGTAACATGGCCATTACAGAAAATAAGGCACAATCCTGGGACAGTTATGTTCTTCTTCCCTTTATGGATATCTAATTCTGGAAGAAATAATTTTGCTATCATAGAGAGATATTGAGTACTGCTATCACTGTACAATCTGCAAAGCTTTACAGAGTCAAGAATAATTGTGTGTAGACAACAGCAACTCTGGACATCATTAAAATATATATTTGAAAAGCAGCTACAATAATTTTTTCAAATATTTACAATTTGAAAAATCACAAGAAATTTATCTTCAATCTATTATTCATCTCTGCAGTGAAAGTAATTCTTAAATCACTTTTTGCAGTTAGATCTCATGAGAAAAGCTGAAATATTTTACAAGGTGGGAATATCACTCTCCTCCCTCTCTCCATTTTTTAAAGTTCTTAGACTAAACAGGAATGCAATCACTGATGTGCTATTCCTCTTGGAAAAAGGTCAGAAAAAGAATGGGGAGTCTTAAGGTGGCACAAAATGGAGTCCTTCATGAAAGAAATGAGAAGCTTTAGTCAGGACTTCCCCATTGTCCCCCTTTTCATAAAAAATTATACACCATATTGGAAAATGCATTATTTTTCTCATTGTTAATTGAATATTAACTTTGAAATTTTCACCTTGAATCTTGTACAATGTTTTTTACATAATGTAAAATAGCACATTCACTATTATTTGAATATACATGACTATGAATTTTCATTATCTCAGAGGCTTTTTTATTATAGTGACGTAGTTACAAAAATAGCTTTACATGCAAGTTTTCTTTAATGCTGTAAATGTAAGATTGTTTCTTTATTGTTAGGAGTTCTCTCATGTCAGGTTTATGTGAAAACTGATACATGCACCAAAGATTTAGAGCTCATTTAACGCTCTTGAGATAGAATAACATGCAGGTGTCAGTCCTCCAAATTTCAGTGAAGATTAACCTAATATGCAATATGGTGACCTAACTGTTCTTCATTTGAAAGAAGTCTGAAAAGTAATCCCTGATATAGCCAGAGAGTGAGAATAACCCAGTGGGATTTCCACCTCTTCATTTCCTAATGAGTTTTTTGATAATGAGAGGTGACTTTGCCAGTCACTGTGGGCTCTATTATGGCTAATTTACTCCACTTCACTCTCCTTGTTAATTATTAACACTAGCCTTTTTATCCTCATGAGACCACATTCCAGTTTTTCCCTTCTTAGATTTTTTTTTCTAAATATATCTTTATGAAGGGGATAGTTTTCAGAAAAAGATTTTCACTTAGGGTAAAGTCAGAATTATTTATTTTACCTTGGAAGATGGTAAAATTGATTACATAAGCATGGGAAGCTCTTGCTAATGCTTTTAATGCAGTTACAAGGTGAAAAGTCTGTTAATTAAAGAATAAGCACTGAGGTATGCTCCACTTGGGAATCACTTCTTGGTAGAATGGTCACTTGCCACTTGCTAACATGTCTACTGATTAATAGGTGACTCATTTCCACGGTTGCTTTCCAGTAGTTCTGGAAAAAGAAAAAGTGTGTAATTTTCCAGATGGCTTTAACCTGCCAAAAACTGTCATTTAATATATTTATTACCATTAGGGAATTACTGAAATTGGTATACAGGTGTGATATTTCATACAACAGTTGTTTCATGTTCTTCAGTTAAAGTTTTACAATATTTGTAATGGCCTCTTTAACATGAAAGTTTTCACAAAATGTCTTTCTTAAGCCTACTCTAGTAATTTAGCATTCTTATCCATTTAATCTTTTAAGGAAAGAAAAAGCAGCAGCCTATCAGCAGCCTCTTGCATGTGAGGACAACCCTTGTTTGTTTCTAACACTTCCCTCAAGTTGGAACCAAAGCTCAAAGGAACACAAATGTCACAACAATAAAGTTAAATCTGGTGTCACAAATCCTTCTTGTAAGACTACTGTAAAATATCTACAGTTTTCAGAAACAAAAGAATTGTTTTAAGTGCATGTAACATCACAACTAGAGATGTGCTTCCTAAACTGAAAATTTATGATGGTAGGAAAATGGGCTGAATATCCCATCTGAATATAGGCATCAGATTTTTAATCTGGATTTTAGATGGTCGTGCAGCACTTAAAGTGGTGCACAATCCACCTTTCAGTCTAGCTCTTCTGAGATCTGCACTAAGATTAAACAATTCCTGCACCCTTTTCAGCAACCTTCTCAGTGGCCGTCATGGCAATTTTAATAAGTTTCTGAAGTTGCACTTGGCCCAACAAAGGATCCAAACAGAACATTTGTTATGTATATTTCATTCCGTTCATGCCAAAACTACTATACCTTTACAGACATAACTAGTGTGAAAGTAGTTTAGAAGGCTTAGAATGAAATGTCAGCTACAACTTTATTTAAGCAATATAGATTAAACACAAACTATCAACACCTCTTATACTATTTGTACATAATTGATTCAAAACTGAGTAATTTGTGAATACCAAGTGGTTAATCCACTTTCAGAATAAGGAATGAAATGGTGCAAGGATAGAGAGAATCTTGTTCAGCTTGCAGGAAATGGAACACCAGGATATGCATCATAAAAACAGGCATTGTCACTTTAATTTTGAGCATTATCCTGTTTAGAAACATGGTGTGGGTACATTGAAAAATCTAATGCAAACAGTATGTAAAAAAAATTAAGATCTTACTGTCATTTCTGAGGGCATTATTCAGCAGCTGGAAAAGTGGGAAGCTGTCCCAGGAGTCCTGTGGTTGTGCCTCAAGTGCTGAATCCATATCAACAGAATACAGAGATAAAAACTTCTCTGCATGCTCAGCCAACAATTCTGGCCACCAAGCGAATGCCTGCAAACGTGACAAAAGAGAATTAATAAACACGAGTCAAAGCAAAGAGAGGTGTTCTATCTACGGCAGAATACATGTGAGTATGTCACGTCATGTCCTGCCTCATTTGGGGAGGAAGAATGGGCCAAGTGAAAAATGTGAAAATATTTTATAAAAGTTTGCATCAAAAAATGTAAGAGATCGAACAGATCATTGTGGGAAAGGTGACATGAACAGAATAAAAATATAACACCAAAAAAATAAAAAAAGGGAGTATAAATGCCTGCTACTTTTTTTCCAGAGAGCAAAAAAATGCATGAAGGTCTCACCCTTGAAAAAATGAATGTACATGTTTCTTTTCATTTCATTAAACTCTAAAGCAGATGAATTTATTTTTAAAATAAATCTTTATGAATGAATTTTGCATTCATTTGGTAATCAAAAAGGATGGTTTATTGTGAAATTTTATTTCTTGAAGTCTGAGGGGATTTTTTAACAGCTAAAGAGTGATTTTAATTCCTATTTTTGCCTTAAAGAGGTCAGCTTCTTCTGAGGAAGATATCCGATTTTCCTTGTGCAAATTCTATAAATCTTTAGAAGCTCACTAATGCCTATATTAATTTTCTGCAACTTAACATGTTGGAACAGTTTTCTCTAGTAAAAATTTATATTCTTAGGCAATCCTTAAAGAAGAGAAGAAATCTGTGAAAAATATGATCAGCAAGTAAAACCAGCTCTTCATTAAAGACATATAGCTATTGTACCTTTTTACCACAACATAAATCTAGGCTTTTAAAAGTCAGTACCAGAGTTGAACATTGGATCAGAGGGAGCTCTGTGATCTTGGAATTAAAGATGAAGATGGAGGGAGTTTATGAAACAGGATGAACATCGGATCCTGCTGAGTATTTTGCTCAGAGTTTATAAGAACATCTGACAGTGAGAAGTGCCTACACATGTAGCACAGGAAGATGACATTGCTTTCAAACTTATGCCACTCATTTTGAATATATAAGTTTGAATATTTTTGAGTTGCCAGCATGGAACATAAGTAGCTTGTCTACACAAGAGCTGAGTCCCCCCAGCTTCAAATAAATTCACAGAAATCTTCACTTGCATTTATGAAATGTAGGCCCTGAGTGGTGTAGAATTATGTAGTCAGGTCTGAAAGGCATAAAAAAAGAGATAACTTCTGTAAAGTGGTCTAAAAATGTGTTTTTGCATCACAGACTTTCTGATGATTGCTTATAGTTCTTTCTGACATGGGACAAATGTAGAAATGATGAATTGGTAAAAGGTTTTAAAGAAATTCTGAGCATCCCCTGCTATTACTGAAAAGTACTTTGCGTGTTCCAGGGGCAAGATTGAAGGATGACAACTGGCACCAAAGTGAGGGGGAGAGATGAGGCTTCAAAAACTTTAGCAAGAGTTTGAAACTGAGTCTTTTTCATCAAACTGAAACTAGTTTCTTAGTAATGAACCTTGTTTATGGAGGAGTTCATTAAAGGAATAGACTCTTTACTCTAGAAAATAACTACATGAAAATAAAAAATGTATATAGGCACTGGCAGGGAACCCTTCTAAAGAAGCAAAACTCTTTTCAGAAAATATTGCCAAAATTTCAAAACAAAGCAAAACCAAAACGAGAAAATGAGCACATTTTCTTTCCATTTTCTTTCCACTTTCTTCCTCATTGTAAGTGACACTTTGAACTCAGACAGAAATTCTTCTGTCTCTCTCAAAAGCTATGCATCATTACTCAGGCAGCAAGAAAGAAGAACAGAAAAAAGAAGCTAGGGCTAAATATAACAGCACAGTTGTTATGGATAATAATAGACTAAAAGCAATTACCAATTGGTGACACACATTCCAGGAGAACAGAAACATTGACTGGATTAAAGGAAGAATGGAGTTCTTAGATTCTAGCAGACACATAAATGTGGCTATGCAACACCAGAAATCATCAAACAGTTTATGCTACATGTTCAATGCACAGTTTCATGCTGTGAGCAGAGCAAAACAATGCTTAGTCCATCAGGAATCACATACCTCTCTTCCCTTTGGAAATCCCCGAAATTTGTAAATGTTATGAATTAAAAAAAAGAAAAAAATCTAATATTAAAAAAATGCGATATATTTTTCAGATTACTGATCCTTTTCGTCAAACACTGAACATTTGCATAAAATTATGATGTGAAGTCACCATACTTACTATTTAGGGAATATTAATTGAGTAGGGGATGTATAATTCGGAAATCTTTTTCTCAGATATATTTTAATATTGAAATTTTGTACACCCTATACATTTCAGTGAAATTTAAAATATATTACATGAATGAAGGAAGGAGAAAATAACTTTAGCAATATCTTTATTCTTTTCAAGGTACCTTAGATTAGATTGCAAACTCTTGCTGAATAAATATTTCTAAAGGCACATGCAATATATTTACCCTTCAGAAAAACACCACATCTCTGATTGCATCTAAGTAGTATAGAAAGCAATCTTTGAACACAGATGCTTAATCACATATGTATGATTTGATCCAGGTTTTGTTTCTGTGTTCTTTTCCACAGAAGTCCAATTTTCTTATAGTCATGCAGGTCCTCAAAAGACAAAGACCACAATATATACATTTTATTAAGTAATCATTACACTGTAACACAGTGGCAACAGTACTGTAGAACAGGACCTCCAGGGAATTAATTTCAAATCATCAAAACAGCTGTTTTTTCAGTATAAGATAAAACATCTATAACAAGTTCACACATGACAGATGTAAGCTAAAAACCAGATTATATAGTGTGATGTAAAACCAGATGTTTTGAATGATCATATTTTATAACTATATATACTAATTTAGTATATATAGTTATATAAAATGTTTATCCCTTTGCATATTTTCCAAAAAATATTTATTGAGTTTTTTGAGAACATTTTAAAAACAATGTCCTTAACCTTAGAAAACTGCATTTATTAATTAAATTTCAATAATATATACGAGTGTATCTGGCTAAGTTAAGTTTTGTAATACCTTGACATAAGAGGTGCTAAACTTCTAGCTATTATGGTTTCTGTATCACAAAGCAAAAGATGTGAAAGTAAGAAACATAAATATGTTTTATTTAATTTCTTCTACCTTACAACATCATTTTTAAAAGCACAATTTAAAAAGCATACTTTTCCAATCAACAGAACAGCGATGGGAATATGATTATTATAACTATAATTATTTTTATATCTATAATCTAGATCTATACAGCATGATGAAAACCAGCATTCAAGTTATATTTTCTGTTTATTCTGAAAGTCAGGTGAAAAGTTGGAAGGAGAAACTGTATAAGGCTATGAATGTTTTCCGTACCATTTCAGCACCTCCAGCACAAAGATGCTTTCTCTTTTTATGCTCTTTAATTTTCATTTCTAAACCTACAGTTCATTCAAGTGAATTCAAGTAGAGTTTTATTTCACTTCACTTTACATAAGCTTCAAGTCTTTTATTCCTCTGTAAATGTGAACTGCCTTAAACATATGTCAGAAAGTAAAACTAAAATGTTTCTTGACAGACTTGCTTCGCATCAGGGGACAGAAAATCTAGGAACAAACCATTCTCTACAGCAAATGCAATTACAGCCTCACCTCTGAATGATGCTCTTCATTTTGCTGCAATACTTCGATACAGAGTTCTGCAAGGTGAAGAACCTCTTCCAGTTTTCTTGCAGGTGTTGCTTGATTCATGGTCTCTACATGAATATAAAATGTAAACCAAAATTGTTTCAGTTACAAATATGATTTACAGTAAGAGAAAATTACGTCAGAAGCTAATGGGAATGGTGCAAATGGAAAAAATATAAAGTAAAAGAAATTTCAAGTGTTAAGGATAATAATTTAATACACATAAACAGAGCTGAATGTCCAGATCACTAAAAAGAGAAAAGAATTCACAAGAGTATGAGATGCTCAACTTTTGCAATAAGGAAGTTCTATTTTTTCACGACCATAAAAAAGACAGCAGATAGTGGAGACCTTTTTTGTTATTGTCAGTACTATGTCTTCTCAGCAGATGACTCATTACTGTCATCAGCAAAATTCATACCTTTTGCAGCAGTCAAAAATTCCAAACATTTAATCAAAAGAAGACATTTCATTTTAGGCATATTTAAAAATAAGAAAATGCAAACCACAATAATTCATACAACTGATTTCTAATAACTAATTATTCAAATAAATAATTTTCCACCTGCTGTTCATCAGTAAAGGTGAATCTGCATTCTTTTCAGTACCAGAATGAAAAGCAGCATTATGAAATAAGGATTTTATAACAGAATTAACACAAGTCTACTAAAAATTTCTCCTAAGAGAAGCACAAATGCAAAAGTTAGAGATGACATGAAGCTCACTCATTCTACCCAGAAGACTTCAAAATGAAAGGAAACAACAAAGATAAACAAAATGTAACTAAAATATTTACAGGGAAATGAAGCAACAATTAGTTTACAATTAAAAAAAACCCATAGCACTAGATTTCAGAAAGAATCACAGGACATAAGGGAAGAATCTAAAAGAATTTTTTTGAAAACATATTTTGATTAGTAAAATAACTTGTCCAACTTCATAATTTACATCGTTAGGGATAACTTCAAAATTAGCTACTGGAGCGTGTTTACCTAATAAAGCTCTTGTTGCTAAGCAAAAATCATGGGATGATAGAAATGATGCACACTATAATCAGATATAAAGAATGGTCACATTAACCAGGTTTGCAGAGGATTTATAAAGCTGATAACAAGGTCAGTGAGGGTTTCAGGAATTCTGTTTTCTCATTTTTTGTGCATGTTTATGGATCACATGTATACACATCTTCATATGCAGAAAATTCTGCTGACATTTCCTTCCCACTTTGCATTCATCATTACATAAAACATTAGCAGATTAATGAAGCAATTCACATAATCTGCTTGGTGTTAGTAAGAATATCAATCTGCATGCAATAAATGTTTTTAACACTTAACATTTCTAGGAAGTCAAAGCAACATTCCAGACATTTTAAAGGCAGGTGACCATGTCCAGTTCTCCAGCACTAACTCACTAATGCATATTACAGTGATAAAATACATAGCTTTGATGCAATTTTTGAAGAAACACTGGATTGGAATCTCCAGCAAACATCTACTTCAAAGTGACTAAAACCTCACATGGTTTTCATCCAAAAACTAAGCAGGAAAATTGTTTATTAAAGCAACTACAAATGATTTTTTCAAAACTTATTAAAACATACCACATAACCAGATATGTTGAAATAGGTTTTTTTTTCTAAAAACAGAATTTTCTAAAACCAGAAAGAGTAAGTGTAGGAACATGAGTCATACACAAACCACACACGAGGCACGAAACTACATTCATAATGCCAAGATCACTGTTATCAATACTGTACTGTATTGCATTTACAAATTTTATACAGTAAATGATTATATGACTATAACAATAAATATATTGAATCAAGAGAGATTAGAAAGGATCAGTCAAGTGCCTATTATTTAGGTCTTATATTATAAAGACCACTATTGGATTCAGACTAAACCAATGGTTTCTACACTTATCCTGGACTGAAATTGCTCTTTCTTCTAGTGGTCAGCGTCCTCCCCTCCCTGAACACAGCAAGTACAATTCATACAGATAATATACATCACTAGCAGTGTCACTGATGTTAATGAGTCTTAGGAATAAACCAGACATTTTAATACAGAGCATGACTGGAACATCTGATTTCAGCATAAACAACTCATTTTATTACAAACTCAGCCTGATCTTCATTACCTCACCACTAACCAAGTAAACAAAATAATTGCATTCATAATTGCACACATTGCTAATGAAACTAAATAAGATGTAAAATATCCAAAATTGTATCCTAGAAGAGCTCCTCAAAATTATTAAGAAAGTAATTTTTATAATTATGTTGAATTTCATGTTGCATTTTTGCACTGGAATAAATTCACTTATTCCACACTTTCAATTAGCTAAAGATGGCCTAGAAATGGCTACTGAAAAGATATCATTATCACTAGGGAGAGCAGGAGAAAAAAGATTGACCACATAACTGTGAGCTTACTCACAGTTACTGATTATTACTTACTGATAAGAACACAGTGAAGAGAAATATGGTCTTGGGCAAGTACCAATTACATTGAACAAGGCATTAAGGAAATGCAGCTCTGTGCTAAAGTGATCAGAAATGGAAAGGAAAGGCTTTTTTTTTGCTGTGTTTGTCTGAAAGACATCATAAGCCTAATAAACAGATTAAAGAGAGGATCAGAAAGGTTCACACACAGGCAATGTGGGAATACAGTATTCCCAAACTTGGGAAGGAGGAGATCTACCTTAGATGAGGGATGATGCAGGCAGAAGAATAAATCAGTCATGATAAATGATTTTAACTAGACATTTTAAAGTTTTCAGTTATTGTGGGACCAATGTTCAGGAATGTTTTTTTTTCAATAGGTTTAGCATGTTTAGGAGGAAAAATAGTATGAAAACTTTAAATTGAGTATGGCACACTTCCAATTGATGTTTCATGGCAGGAATGACTAAAAATGTGAGCTGTACCAGACTGAATAAATTCAAATTTCATGTTTCCATAAAACTCCCCATGGTATTTATTAGTTTACACTTAAACGATTTATTATTAGCTAAAAATATGCAAATTACCCTTAATGTTTCTAGCTTTTTACAATACTTAAAAAATCATTATTTTTTTAGAAGACTTGTTCATTAGAAAAGGTGGCAGAGAATTGCACTCAGTCCGTACCCTTGGACAAATATCTCCAATTTTTTTTTGTTTACTTATTCACAGAATAAATAAGTGCATGCAATTTCTTCTGCATGATATAGATTTCCCTACATTTCACTTAAGCTTCATCTAAAGCTTCCTTTTCCATATGCAAGTTACCACACCAGCTAGCCATTTTTCTCTCTAACTAATGACCTTTCAAATTCTAGGGAATATGTCTTATGGATATCCACCACTTACATATGTATATACAAAAGGTGCTATGAAGTAATTTGAGAAATAAAGAATGAAATATTAACTTTTTTAAACAAGCAAGTAGCATATATGAAATATGAATAGCAATAAATTCTTATTTGGAAGTGTTAGAACCTCCAAAACACCTGAGCCAAATACTGTGCTTGTCTTTGTAAGCATAGGGGAATTACAGGAATGGAAATCAGTGCTGTCAGTTTTCATTATATTCATGATGTCTTTCTTCCCACAATTACTAAAGGTTGTTAAGATGTGTTTACACTGTTCAAACTAACAAGTTGCAGCAGGAGTCGAGTCAGTAAATATGCTGCTTGACATCTTTCAGAAAATAAACAGAAAAAGCCATCAATCATCTGTTTTCAGCTTCACATCCTGCCAAAATGAAAAAGCAAACCAGGCTTTGCAAATAATGGATGCTTTCTGAAGTATGCATTACCAGTGAGTCACATAGGTACCGAGAAAATATTGTTAAATGAGCTAAGTTAGCTGAGTGAACTGCTACTGAAATGAAAAAGTGACTGCTTCATGAACCAACGCAGCCTGGGGCCACAAGGGACTGTCAGATCATCCAGTCTCACCTCCTGCACCACACAGGTCAGGCAACTTCTCCCCAGTCCTCCTTCTTGAGACAAGCAGGATGTCTAAAATCGAACAACACAGTGTCTAAAATCTAACTTAAGCTTGCTTTCCACAAGAGAGTTTATCCTTGAAGACAAATGCACAATTCACCTCTCTCATTTTCTCCCCAGCATGTAAGCTGTTAAACATGTGTGATTAACTTCTCAATTGACATTTGCTGAGCACTGGAGTCTTCTGATTGAAGAGGCATTTTTTTCTTGCTTATAAATAAAACCAAGAAGCTCCTGTCTCTGGCGTGCCAGTCTCCCCCTTCAGTGACACAGCATATATACCTCATTGTTTTCCCTGCCTCATATTTCATCCTTCCCCCTTTTCTTCAAACAAGCATGTCCAGAACCAGAGACTCAGGAACACCAACCTCTCCAGACAGAGGAATTGGGAAAAAGGCAAGTATGCTGAGAAGCTCCCAGGTTCACTGCCTCAGTGATGGGATCTCAGGGATGACAGTAAAGCAGGACACAATGTAATTGACAATACAGACACCATAATTTGAGCATCATGGTGCCAACTCTGCTCCATGGCCCATTCATTTGGTCTTTTTATCATGTGAAACCTGCAAGATTGCTTGAAGCTAGTACATTACTAAACCTGAACTGACTCTGAAGAGTTAACCCAAAACTGGTATAATCTACCCACAGATAATTTAGATTTGACTGTGCTAAATGTATGTGCAATTTCTCACAGGATTAATTCTGCATGAAAAAATAAGGAAGTAGATCTAGAAGGACATCATATGGTTTTCTGATTTAAAAAAGGAAATATGGCCTTATACAAATAGTGGAATTTAGCTTTAATTATGAAACTGAAACCAGTCTTTCCATAATAGTTTTTTACAATTTCAACAGCATTTTAAATTCTAGGAGAAAAAAACAGAATTAATTACCATTATTAGCTAAGTACAAAAAGATTATGAGATTTGTAAAAAGTTAAGAGTTTACATTTCCTACTCCATGACCTACCATTTTATTAAATGTGTCATGCTACAATATTTTCTGGTTTTTAAAATTTATCATAGTATTTAATGGAATTACCTTCATGGGGCAATCATAGGTTTTTTGCTTTTTTGTTGTTGTTGTTGTGATTTTTCCCCAAAAACGGGAATCTTGGATCATCAAAAAACATAGAAATAACAAAATCAAATAGGTAAAAGCAGAAGAAAAATCTTTTTTTTCCCCAGATGATCATCAAAACACTAAATATATGTACTCTGGTTTTGGTAACACAGATTCAAGCAGTTGGTATTTTCCTTCGTTTCTTCACTTCTAATTTCACTTTGAAGGGAGAAAGAACTAATATTCTCAGCACTTCCTAATACTGTAGAATAAAACTCAGAGATAACAAACATGCTGAACTGCAAGGCTTCATAAATAAAGAGAATTGAATAGATGAATAATTCACCTATCAGTTGGAGAGAAAACTGGCACTTGAAAATGCAGACCTAGTAAAAAGTATTTTTTAAAAAGAAGAATATTTTAAGACTCTAAATTTTAGAGCCTTACTGAAAAATGACAACAAGAAGTCTAATGCTGGCAGGTAAGGCAGAGGGAAAACAGATGTTGAGAATTATTAACTGAAATGAAATTTGAAGAAATTACTAATCGAGGACATAAAATGAACAGAAAATAGGATAAAATATAACACAGATTTGCAGAGGTAGGTTGAACTAGACTTGTGCTTTTCTAGATAGGATATTTTTGTATGAAAGAAATTCAGTAGATCTCATCTATTCTGACTTTAACAAAGCATTTGATACTCATGGGGAAACTACCAGTTAAGTTGAAGCAAATGAAGATTAAAAAAGAAACTGTGTGGGGTATAAAGACCATGCCTCAAGTGAAAGGGAATAAGCACTGCTGATAAAGTGCAAAAAAAAAGTATTCTTGAGAAATTCCTTGAAGATTCATCTTAGCTTCCTTAATATTTTCACCAGGGACTTTAGAATAAATATTAGGAGCACAATGACAATGTGTAAAACATGGGAAATGGACAGATGCAGTAACAAGAATTCTATAATTCCAAAGAACGGGAGAGAGAAACATTAAAGAAACATTAAACCTTCAAGAGTTAAAGAAAAACATATTAAAAGACTTTAAGAAGGGACAATATGTTTTGACACATGAAGAGTAATAAACATTTCCTATAAACTTGGAATAAGTCAGCTCAAAATGATCAAAAGTCTAAGACTGGGTTGAATTAACTTTTCCCAGAAGGGCTGAGTGACACAGCCCAGACATCAGAACCTGTGTTCCTTGACTAGATTAGATAAAAAATCTCTGGTATAACAGTACTGCTAGTACTGTGCAAGGCATCTAATGGGGATGACTTTGCACAGTTCTTGTCACCAACGTTCAAGAAGGTGGAATTCAAATGATAAAAATGAAGAACAGGCGGCTACTCTGAGACAAGGTGATAAAAATCTAGGTTCCATGAGTACTAAATTCCTGCCCAAAAATGCATCATAGGGAATGGGGGAACTGGAGATGATGAAATGCTAATGAAGGATGAAACTATCCCTCCCTTATTTGGGATACAGGACAAGGTTGGCATGCTTAAGTTTGGGAACTAATTTTACTGTAAGGTGATGGCACACCTGTACAGCAAACAGGACGTGAAATTACTTTGCCGAGGGTAGAGCAGGGGACTGAAAAGGGGAAGCACAGTGACAAAGTCTGACTCAGCCCTACTGTTAAAGGAGGACATAGGTATGTTTACAAAGGAGTATCAGGATGTGGACCTAACAATTTGGGGATTCTTTTACAGACCTCTGGTCCAAAACTGAAATCAGAGATGTTTGCCCATATCCTCATTTCCATTTAGTTGCACAACAGAGACCAAGAAGTTGCTGTGCCTCTGTGCAATGCACTTTTGTTTGTTCAGTGAAATGAACATGCATGGAGAGCTTTAATCAAGTCCTCTCCACGTACAATGACTCTCTCCACGCGCCTTCTCAGCTTCAATAATGTTTGTAGTGTTCTTTCTAAGCCAGACAGATCCTTCTGAGCCTTGAGGGAATTTACATACTACCCTTCCTTTAGAAACTTTTATGTAATGAGTATGTCAATGATTGATGTCTTAAACTCAGCAAACTTCTGAGTTTCTCCTGACCTTCTCGATAACACTTTTTCAGCCTTTGGCAGCCTTTCTGATAGAAACAAATTTTGGAATGACAACTGATTTGTCTGAGCAATTGTACTCTCCAGAGCAACTATTTGCTCCAATTTTAATGGAATTTATTCTTATTCCTTTTAATCAAACTGTTTGGCAGAAGGAGCCCAGTACAATGAGTTACTGCAGTCTTTTAAAAATAGTGAGCTAAAGAAAACTGACTAATAATTTAAATCTTTACAATCCATCTATTGCCTCAGAAATTAATATCCATGGACAAGATATTGCCCTGTTTGCTTTACAGACATTTACTACTTTAATCCCTTTTATATCTGCACAAGTCCTGTGCTGAAAAATGTTTTTATGCGTAAGTTTCTCTCTTTTCTCAGGCAATAACATCAGCAATAGCAAAATTAATTAGTCCTCAGCCATTCAGATTTCTAATACATTTAATAGGGAAAAACATTAATTTCTGAGAAGGAATAAATAATTAATTTTATTATTCTGCGTATGGGTGTGTATAAAATATAAGTAAAAAATAGGAAGCCTGTGCAAGGAAGGTAATTTTTTTTTGAAGGAGAGAAAACAGGTGACGGAGCCTTGCAAATTTCTATAGGAAGAATGCAAAATGCATATGAAGAATGCTTTTTGCCTCTGGCCTCAGAATCTGGCAGATCCATTTATGTTCAATATTATTTATAGGAAGAGTTATTGTAAATTAAAAACTGAATAAGATAGGAATATATGCCATACACAAAATTATTTAAAAAGTACTTTCAGGTAGTGAAGTCTCAAAAGCAGCTACTGCTGAAATGAAAATGGGTCATACTTAAATAGAGATTTTCATGTATGGATGCTGTGATTCATATCCTTGACAAATTATAAACCCTTGCTGCACACAACCAGGGCATTTTATGAGAGTTCTTAGATATAGTTCAAAATTATAATAGTAGGTTTCCTGCTATTCTCTTCATAATGGTAATTACATCGACTGAGCAGATTAGCTACTCCATGAGAAATTTGGCTGTACGTGTAA
Organism: Thryothorus ludovicianus; assembly: GCA_013397245.1. Taxonomy (NCBI): domain Eukaryota; kingdom Metazoa; phylum Chordata; class Aves; order Passeriformes; family Certhiidae; genus Thryothorus; species Thryothorus ludovicianus. The sequence continues at coordinate 101,058 of VZTB01015574.1, read as the reverse complement.
CAAGGACTGACATGCTGAACCCTGTAAAATTGCCATGGCAAATGTAATTTTTGTTAAAAAAATCTATTCTTTATTCATAAGAGTACAACGACGGGGGATGCTCAATAAAACATCATCCTGACGTAAACAAATATTGCTGATGGAAGTGCTGCTTATTCCACCATGTGTGCCATTAAGAAAGTAGCCACTGTCTTTGGGAAAACATTCAGAGTCTTGTTCAACTGAGACTGTAAAAATGAGAGCACTTGGGCAATAGACCTGGGAACCTGGCGACCACACTGCTGGGAAAGGGCTCTCACATTTGCATATTCACCTCTGTATTACCTAACATTGTATTGTCATTGTATTGGACTTGTCTTGGTGGCTTTTTCTTTTGCATCAGAGAAATGTGTTCAATGCTACACAAAATTCCAGTGGACACAGTCTATCTACTCCTTTCAATAAAATTATTTTTTTTCTGAGTTTCTGATTAATTTTCAGTTGTATTTTTAATGGTATTTAATTAAGCAACTAAATTATAAACACAGCCTATAAATCTCTAGCTTCAGCTAACTCATACAGTGAATTACCACTTGCTCACTGTATGTGATAGGCTTTCCTCTCATCCATTCTCTAATCTAGTTATTTGCCAGGTCACTTAAGGGACAACTTCCCCATCCTGTCTTAAGAAGGGCAATGGTTTCTTTTAAAGCATGGAGAAATCTAATGCAAAATGACTAAAATGAGGTACAGTAATATTTATTTATCTGTTTGCTTTTTTATTTATTTATGTGCCTGTAATTATGTCATCTGTGCTTAATGGTTTTGGGTTTCACACATAAAGAGCCTGAGAAAAACTAAGATTAGCAAGTGAGTGACACAAGGAAGTGAGGTACTTCCTCACTTTTACTTGTATACACATTGTATAAAAGTGCATACAATGCATAAAAGTGTATACACTGCATAAAATTGCAAAAATTTCTTGAATTATTTTCAATTAATTTCAAAAATTATTTTCCGAATTTCTAATTTAAAGAGATCTTTTCTTTAATATCTAGAGGTGTAAAAATATTAAACAGAATATTTAGGTATCTTACCTAGAAAGGAAACTGTCTTTAGGGTCTTTTGTGTTTGGTGCTGTGAGACTGGGCTTTTGCAGAGAAATTTCTGAAGGACCTTCGGAGCACTCAGAGTCCCCTGCCTAAGGAACCTCTCCCTGTTGATAGGAGGGGTCAGCAGATCATCTGAGCAATGTGAGCTCCCATCAGCTCACCCTAACAGACTGTGGCATGAACATCCATTCCACCAGTGCATTGCCGACTCTCTCCTTTAAAAATTCCAAATACATCTCCTATTTACAGGGCATTTAAAGCTTTTAAACAAAAACCAGTGGAAGTCTTGGAAATCATGGAATTTTTTGACTCTTCAGTTATGGACACAGTTGTTAAAAAAAGCAGTTTCAATAATTTGCTATTAATTTTCAAGTCCCTCATTGGCAAGGAGCTCTTCTCTGAACTACATTTATGCAGCTTTGTAGTCATCACACCAGTCTGTCTTTCCAGATGGAAAATTAGTTCATCTCAAGAGTACCACCAGCTCAATGCTCCTTCCCATAACTGTGATTGATATTGTTTGTGAAATCCCACAAACACTCTTCCTTTGTGTGTGTGCTAGGTAGGACAAAGCAGTGCACAGCTCTATTTCACAGTATAGATATGCACAATCCCTCATACTTCTGTGCAGCCAGTTCTACTCAGCTGCAAACACTACTTCAGCTGTGCTCTTTGTATGATGATTTTTAAATATTGGGATAGAAAAACTCAAAATCTCCTCCCAGTACTATTGGAGAATATACACCATATCATCTTCATGAAATTAGGAACACAAAAAACTATCATCCTTGTAAGCCTCAGATATAACTAGAAAAAGAAACATATCACTAAACAAAATGTATTGCTATAAATGTAAAACCAGTTTACAAGATTAGTTTTCCTAGCAAGACTCTCATTAATAAATTGAGCAATCCTGTTACAAAACAGATAAAATTTTTGCAGAGGACTGTGAAATTACACTTCTCTAAATACAAAAACTGTTTTGGAATTTAACAAAATTAAACTTTTCTGCATCATTTATTTATACCCTTTTCACAGAAAATACAACTTCATCATATTCCAAAACAGAAAGTTAGTTAAATTGCTGATAAATAGGTGCATCACAATTAAGTATCCATGTAGATACACTAAACTAATAGTATCTGACTAAAATATGCCAAAATTAATTTTAATATTCACAAATGTTTTTGTCGGTATCTTGGTATTGTTCACATCACGAAAAACAATAACAACAGACACAAAACACTACATCAGCAATACATGCAAACATGCACACAAAGAGCAATCACCTGAGTCCTTGTCTGCTGTTGCTAAATAAGAAAAAATAGGGAAAGAAAAACATCATTACAGAAATAAAACTCATAAAAATAGAGAAGAATAAATACCTCATAAGGAGTTAATAGCTTCTTAAAATCTTGAGTACATCACACAAGTGATGGGTTTTTTCACGTGAGGGAGAAATGGTGCACATTTCTGAGTAATATATTTGCATTTACTAGCCCTATATAGTCTTTATTTCAAGCTCAGGCACTGAGCTTGCATCCATTTTGTGCCTGGAAATTCAGAAACATAAATGAGAATATTATTTGTATTAGAACCTTCTTTGTATCTCTACTTTTTAGAGATACAAAGTTCTAGTTTTTAGGTATTTGCTATTGGTCTATAGCCAATATTATCTATTTTGACTGACTAATATGATGTTATGATGTTCACTAAAGATATCATCAAAGGACAAAAATCTCCAAACTATATGCCAGCCACATTTGAGGATCAGTAATATTTTAAAGATAAGGACTCTATGCAATTTGAGGAGTAAGCATTTGATGCAAACAGCAACATAAATTACTTTCAAGAGAAGAATGTTACTTTCGTGCACAGATACAATAATGCTCATATAAACCTAAAGAAGCAGAATGAAACCTATTGCTGAAAAATATGACATTAATACTGTGACAAAAGTAGGATGTTTGTAATGATCAGAGTATCAAAAGTTACCAATACAGGTCTCACTGCTACTGAAATCCAGAGCACTGAATTTTCTGATTTTACAATGCTGAAGTCCTTCACTTTCAACAGTACTTTATTCTCAGAAAAGTACTTCACCTATTTCTTTTATACATGCAATGATATATTGTGCTTTGAGTTTACAATTATGAGTGTAAGACTACTTTAATAATTCTAGTTGTGTTCCAACCAAAAGGCAATAAATACAAAAAAGAAAACTGCAAGTTGAAATACGGGAGTCAGTTTCATGTGCTGTTCCAGCTCACTCAGTGTTAATGGTGTGAATATCCTAAAGTGCAAACTTTGCTGCTTCAGGGGAAGTCCCACAATTCTCCAGGATATAGTAAAAAATCTTGGGAAAAGATGCATTTACATCATGGCAAGAAACTTTCCAATCCATTTTATTGTCAGTGTGTTTAGGTATATTTTGCAAGCTTTTGTCATATTATAAATAGGTTTCTATTTTTGTACTCATTGCTTCAACAGGTTTGATGCACAACTTAAATACTGAACATTAACATTTCCCTTTATAAATACAGAAATATAAAAACTAAGGAAAACATTTATTTTTTTTGCTTTTCATTTTTCAGAATAGATTTAATATTCATCCTTTTTTTCTTTAACACAACATGATATCATAATTAATTATGATAAACTGGTTACTAGGATGGTTTCATGTTGTTACTTCCATGATATAATACTGGTTGCTATAGTGATGAGATGGATCTTTTGTTAATCACTTGTGAAGTCGCTTAACTCATGTTTTTCAGAGAATTTGAGCAGAGATAAAAAATGAGAAAAAAGTTGGCTTTATAATATTGTTAAATATATGAGGGTTCAATTTGCTCCTAAGCTAGTTCTGTTTCTTCTGGTGTATTGCTAGAAATACATGCTATTAAAAAAAATTAATACACATAAAATCTGTATTTTTCGAAAACAGAATTAATCCTTCAATATCTTCCTGGGATTAGCTCCAAAAATCCAGTGCACACAGCTTTCTGTTCTTGAACTCATCTAGACAGGAGTATATCTAGATTTATTGTACTTTATGGAGAATAAAAGTCTTTTTTGACAAGGCATTTGACTATTATGACTTCCTTTTTGCTCTTCATAAGGTTTATAAACAGCAAAATGACAATGTGCATCCTGGTCTTTTTTTTTTTTAGCAAAATTTTAGTTAATTTAATGATATACTTTATAGAAAATACCAAACTTTAAGAAAAACTCCTGATTACCTTCAAACCTAGTATTTTGTCCCCTTAATTCATTCAATCAGGATGTAATTAGGTTTTAATAATCAGTTTATTATTATGTATCTGATAACACAGCAGTGAAAACAAATAGCATTTATCTATTTGTCTGCCTTATGAATACCTCAGAAAAGAATCCATACACAGTTTACAAATTTCAAGGCAGCAACACTGCTGTTAAGGAAAGAATTTCCTGTCAATAGTTTAATCACCAGAAATATCTAGAGAAATAAAAATAACCCATGAACAACATCTTAAATTTATGAAGAACTCAAAAGTAAGAACAAAGAGAAACTTAAATTAGGAAGTCCTAGTCTTTTATTCAAACAGGGTCCCAGGAGGCATATTAAAGCAATGAATAGGAAAAAGCTCCACAGTTCACCAGCTGAGATTTTAATGAGACATTTCCCCTTGCTGTGGAAGGGGTTTGTTCTGGAAAGGGAAAAGGCTGCTCACGGAATATGCAGTTAATAGGCATTGTTGGCTTTTACAGCCACTTTAGCAGTTGATTGCTGTACTAACCTTCTATTTTGGCATATTCTGTAAGTCGAGTGTAATTGATCAAGGCAGCCTTCTCCAGACATTTTCTAACCACTTTCTTCACCTCTTCTGCTGGTATAGGAGTGGCAATATCTTTCATTAAAACCTGTGTGAGAGACAATTATACCACTTCATTACAATTATTACCCAAACCCCACAGGAAAAGGATAAAAGTACGTTGAAGTTACTACAGATCTGATAATGCTTAAAGACAGAGGTCAAAAAAAGAAGATTGTGGAGCTGGATCTTCGTCTTTGAAGGTTTCTGTTCAGGCCTGATTTGATTGTCTGTATGGTATCTACCCCTCCTGTTTGGCATCTTGCAGCATGCCAGTCAGTCTTTGGGTGACATCGAGGCCAGTAGAACGAGAGCATTCCGTGGATGGGCTGGATCATGGTTACCACTAAAGATGTGATTGTGGAAATTGGCTTGGTTCTCACCTGTGGAAAAGCTTCTACCATTGCAGAACCATGGACTCTTCAACAGGGTAAAGTTATTCAAATTCAACATGAACTTGCTGTGAAAAAAATGTTGTCTATATAGTGGGCAGGGAAAACACTGAAGTTCCATCAGAATATTTTACTATGGACAAGTAGAAGAACAGTCCATATGAATGTCTTCAGAACATGTGAGTTGTTACCTCACCTATTGCAAATGAGGTAAACCAANTTTTATCACATTTGCTTGTAAACAATAACATTTCAGATTACTCACAACCTTAAAATATAAATCTCAAGCAGATTCCTGGATATCTAAAAGTTATTGTTAAAAGGAGGGAGCAAGAGATACAGTCTGGGGAAAGATGTGGTAGAAAAGAAGCGGGTTCAGAAACAGAGAAACTATTAAGCAGCTATTATTGATGCAAAGCAGACT
>VZTB01015574.1:1782-86859 GCA_013397245.1 Thryothorus ludovicianus | reverse complement strand
TTGGTGGGCCACGAAAACCGAGTATGGAAGAGTAATGTACAGATTGATGTTCTAACATTTACAGAAGTATGAGCAGTAAGGCTGACCAAAAAGAATTTGCCATCTTGCCAGAGCAAGATGAGAAAATACTATGAAAAACAAAATAAAAGAAAGAATACTTCAGCTAAGGTCTTCAATACATTTCTGTAATAAACTACATTTCAAGGACATAGAAATAAAAAAGCCAAACTTGAAAGGCATTCTTTCTTCTAGAAACAAATTGTTTTAGAAGACTTCAATTCTTTCTAAAAGTGCTGGTTTTTACATTCAGCAGGATGTACAATCAAATGAAAGAACAGTGAAAAGTTTCAAATTAGCAAGATAAAATTTTGACTGCTTGTTTCTTAGAAAAACAAAGATTAAATTTTTTAGAATTTGATGCAGAATTTTCATTATCTGTTTATAGGACTTAATATGCAAGAAAAATATCCAAATTTTTCCCTTAAAATGCAGCTGTACTAAGGCTTTTGCAGAGTCCGTGGTTTATACAGAAATATAAGAACGATGATTTCCACTATCAGCCACTGAGTAGACAGAGCAGACGTCTTTTTATCACAGAAAATGAAGACAGTGCATTACCACATGGCATTCAAACACAGCTTTAAGCAGCAGACACTTGAAGACTGAGGATTTTGCTGTTTGTATTAACTATTCTTCAAATATTCTGACATAAAACTGGCACAATAGAGCCTTCTGCTGTATGCAGTTCTCAGGCTGCTTCGACATCTGCTTACAGGTCGTGCCCTTCTTTCACAACTCAATAAAAAAGACCAATTCTGAAGGTCACTAAAACAGATTAAGATCATAAATTGGGTTAATTTTAATAATCTTTTATGCAGTTATATTTTAGGTGGGATTCATTAATGCCCTTCTACTGAAAAGCAAGGCAGCATTTAATATAATACCATTGTACCCAATGTATAAGGGTACGTAAAGGCAGTAATCAGCTGAAATTAATAACAAAATATTGTATAATCTTTAGGGATGGTAAGTGTATGTAGTAGCATTCCTTCATTGCCTAAGATGGCAATTAAAACCTTAAACAGGGAGTAAATTTTTACAATATTTCTTAATAATATATGCATTTTTAAAAAAATTCTACTGAAATTTTCTCTGAGGCTTTTCAGCAGCAGATTTGTTCTGAGGCACTGAAAAATGCGCCTCTGTTAATAGCATAGTGAAGACACATTTTATTATAACACTATTATAACTAGGAACACTTTTCAGCACAGGACAGTAGCCTTCCTTCAACACAGCTTCAGTCAGAACCTGCAGCAAGGTGAAGTGTTTTGCTTCTGTCTTTGAATACAAGAGATCCCCGCTGACAACTTTTTTTCTGGCGACTTCCAAGATTAATATATAGAAAACTGTGCCACTAATCGAATGGCATACATTTAAAAATATATGTAAATTAAACCAGTTACTCCAAACGTAACAATTTAGAGAGATTTCCCACCAGAGGCTGTGATGCTCATAAGCAAACAACTTAAAAAGGAGAATACAGGTTAAGATAAAGGTTCACCTTCCTCTGTGCTCCATATACCTTGGACATGATCAGCTTGCAGAGAAGGATGAACTAGATGATGCAAAATGTTTGACACAGGGCGTAATGAAAAATTTCTATTCCCAGCATTGACCAAAAAGCCTCAGAAAAAGGGAAGATTATATTCATTTGATAGAAGAGAGAGTGTTTTTTATTTCGAGAGAATACTGCTTCTCATTTAGCAGCACAAACTCACATAGCATATCAATCCTAAAAGGTCATTTTCTCATTCCATTGTTCTGCACAAATAGTAACTGATAAAAAAATGACTTCTGAATAAAAACACAGGTTTAAGAATGAGAAATTCACTCTCACCATTTTCATTATACATGACTGATAGAAAAATGAGACAAACGACAAAAACAATAGACTCTTGTTACAACTCTAGATACTGCATCAAACACAAAAGAGACTAGCAGATTGATATTACACACTTCTCTGAAGATCCACACTGTAAGGGAACTCAGGGCTCTTCCTCTAGCTGCTGGACAGCCTCGGAACAGATCTAAGATTAAAGCAGAAGGTCCAATTGCCAATAAAAACTAGCAAAAGTAGACCTTGCACCTGCTGTAATTACAACACGGACAGAACACACAGGATTGAGAATGAATAAGAAATAAAGCAGAAAGAGGAAGCATTTTCAAGTCCTTAAAACCAAAATGTTCCACAAAATCCTGTTGGTAATATTTCTTTGGGAAAACCATCTAAGAAAAAGTCTACATGATATTCAATTATTTTATATATAAAATTGTGCATGTGAAAACATAACACTCCTGGGAAAACATCAAGTGGACAAACCCTTTCGTGTCAGATGGTGACCATGAGCAGATAAATGGTGAAACTATGGACTTAAGTTCAGGAATTTTATTTTGTCTTATCGCATATTGTTTATGAAAGATACAAAATGAAGGAGAAATCATCAAGATACAGACAACCTTACTTTAAAGTTAAGTTAGTCAGAGAAGAAAATAGTCAGAAGCTGCAGAAAAAAAATCAGAAGAGACAGAGCAATGTAAAGATACTATTTTGTTTATTTTTATGAAGTTCCTTGTCCCAAATTTAAAAGGGATGATTTCTCTGAACATTCTTTTATGACTTGACATAAAGTGTAAAATTGCAATTAACATTTCTTACCACAAAACACTGAAAAATGAAAAGAAATATATGATTGCATAACACTCTCCAGAGATTCCATACTTTCACTTCTCTTGTGTGTCCCTTTATTCTACTCTATGATATTTCCTCCAAGCATAACCAAAGCAAGAAGCCTATCAGAGAGTCTACATTGCCAAATGATGGCAAGGACCTAAAAGTAGCTCTCAGAGAGGGCAAGGCTATTACAGAGATAGAAAGTGATTTTTTTGTACTGGTGTACCATTATGAAGTAAATTATTATGAAGACTTCTATGCTGGAACTCTTCTTTGTTAGAGCAAAAGTATTCTTAATTTTCAGCACAGTATGTTTTAAAAATGAAAGCAACTAAAAAAAATCCTTATGGGACAAATGAGAAAAACAGCATTAAGCAGCCAGGACCACCTGGCAACCTGAATTACCAGTGGGTATGTGAAAGTTCTCATCATGAATTGCCATCCTTCTGGGGAATGGGAGATCGGAATCAAAATGGCAGGATAAAAATCAGAAAAAGCCTCCAAAGAGCCAAGGGAAACAAAGGCCAGTATTACATGCATTCCAGAAAATTAGAAGGAACTATAATGTAAGGTTAATTAAGGATAAAAGTAAGGAAGTTTGGGTAAATATTACCTACTATAAAGTCTGTATATTTTTGAAGCTGTAAGACAGAGAAATTTTACCTTCTGATCTTGAAGTTTTCTATAAGGATTGAAAACAGATGGATGTGTGTGGCCTGACTCACATGAAATACCTGCATTTCCAAAGCTCTTTGTTAACAAAATCCCTAATCAAAGGCTTTAAAGGCAATTAAAGAGTGTTTAAGTAAAAGTGCCTATATTTACATTTAAAATTAGTGAGGTGAGTACCTTCTGTAAAGGCATGTTATCATTAGAGTTCTGCAGAGATCTGTGCTGAGGTTTGTGCTATTTTGCAGTATTTAAAAATGACCTGGCTAACAGCTGAGAACCGAGGTGATAGAAAATGTAGTTTTAACAATAGTTATGTGGCATTGTGTGGAATTCCAGAAAGACCCCATGAAATCAGGTAGCAATACAACAAAAAACAATGATAAACAGATAAATGTAAGGAAAACACAGTTGTTATTCAGAAGGGAGATCCTGGTTTTATGATGGATAATTCCACGAAATTGTCCCTGTTCAGCAGCAAAGGAGCAAATCAACACTGGGAGACACCAGAAAAGGATAAGGAACTAGCAGAAAACTTGTGATCAATGCAATCATTGCATTGTTCACTTCCAATTCTTGAATCTTAAATAACAAAGAGACAGAATAGGATTTTTCTTTTTACTCCTTTACCTCTCCAATAGCAGCAGAGCATGAAATGAGATGTGTAGAAGTCAAGTTCAAAGCAATAGTTCTTCAAGCAAGAGGAGGCTGAGTTGTGGAACTTGCTGCTAAAGGTGTTGAGGGGAAAAAGGGCTTACAGTGGTTCAGGGGTGCAATGGACAAGTACCCGAAAGAAAGACTCATTCCAGGTTACCAAACAGGGCATATTCTGAGCTACAAAGGGTTGGGAGTCGGAAAGAGGAAATATTGCACATGCTTGCTCTTCTTTTACTCCAAGCAGGTCAATGCTGGAGACAGATGACTGGCTGGCTTAGAGGAACCCTGACTCAATATCATGGCTCTTCTATGGAAACACGTGTGCTGAAGCTTTTACAACAAAGAAAAAAAAAAAAAAACCCAACCTATTCATCTTCAGTTATACACTGATTTTTGTAGCATTACTTTCACATTCACTTCTCATATCTGAACTTCCATTTCATCAGATGTCTTTCTGAATAAGAAAAGGTATAACAAGGGGAATATGCTTGAATTTTAAATTTTTCAATTCAGTCTGTAACTCAGCAGGTGGAAAGAAGTCACTTCACACTTCATGTGATACCCACCAGCATTCATTTCAGACAAGAGGGACTAAATAGAAGTCACAGCATGAAAAGTAGACAAGAGTGAACATGATGGGGAAGAAAACAATAGCTCCTACCTGGACTGTTTAGACTGAAATGTCATCATTCAGGAATGTCCTATAGTTCCATCTTCTGCCCATTTCACTTTCACCAGCAATAAGTTTATGCATAAGTGCAGAGCAAAAAGTTTACTTGTGAACTAACTACATTGATGGGGACTATATAAAATATTTCCTATGAACGACCCTGGAATATTTCAAAAGAAAATCATCGCAATGAGAAGCCAAAGGAGATGACACATTAAATCTACAGAGCACCAGAAGTACAGACAAGGAAAAATGATTTTATTTACAGAAGAAAATAGTTGACTCAAAACTAAGGATTTATATTTGTTTAAACACAGTACAGCTATTATTTTAGTGAAATATTTTCCTTTTTGGCTATTTAGGAAGAGAATGTCTTAAGACTGTCATCCACAAAAGCAGAAATATCTTTTCTAGATAGGCAATTTGTTACCCCAGTTGTAAAGGACTAACAAATGGGAAAGGAAAAGGACAAATAAGCTTTGCATTTCTCAGTCTAGGATTCAGCACATTGTGTTTGACCCCGAGTAAACATTTCTGTTCCCAAGCCAAGAACACTGGCATAAGACACACAAAGTACAAGTAGGCTTGATAAATCTAGCAGAAGCTGTTCTCTATATCTTCAACCCAGGAAAGAAAAGAAGCAGAGGACTGTTCCCTAGTCCTAAGATCTGGAGACAAGGAGTGCTGCATAGAGCCTACACTAGAGCTCAGTTCAGGTCTCTTCTGTGTTACGGATGTCCCTGAAAAACTATGACAGCAAAACTTTGACATGTTTGTTCCAAGTGTTTTGAAATAAACCCATAGTATGGTGTTAAATACTGCAAGATTACAGCCTGCATCACGAAACATGTTTCGAGTCCTGTGATGCAGCAACACAGCACAGGGGACACCTGAAGGTTGAAAAACATGTTGGAAGAATTTTGAAAACATATGAAGGGTGGAAAGAGCCAAAGCTGATTCAGATTGAGTTTCTCCTCCCCAGAAATGAAGGGGACAAACACTTGTATCTGATCGTTCGACTGATATCACTAGATTGCCTGTTATTTTAAAATTCTTACATAAAATAAATGGACAATATGAACTACAGATACAGCTGCATTTCTACATGCTCCTCCACCACCTGACTTCAAGATCAATTTTGATGATCTTTCTCAGGCTAGGGGAGGGTCTGAGATCCCTCTGGGAAGCAAAGGTGACATATCAATTAAATACATCATGGCCAGAGTATAAAGCCCTTTGTTCTGTGGTCTTTCTGATTCCCAGCCCGACTTACAAAACAAAAATGTGTAACGCCAGGGACCAGCCTAGAACTTTGGCCTGTCGTGCATTGTCTGTGAAATTCTCTTTTACCTTTTACTATTTCTTAGTGCTGCAGAAAATGAATGAGTGGGTATATTATGTGCCCATATATCTGTGTCTGTCATTCTGAGTGAGTGTGTCTGCCTCTGTCCTTGACTTACTTTTTTCCTTTCTTCATGTTTCTTTTTTCTTCCTTTTTACAATATCTCAGTTCTAGTCAGACCCTCTCTGTTCAACACTTCTTTTATTCCTAAAACACTCATAATGCTATTCAGAGAATATCGGTACTGTAGGAATAGACAGAATACAGAGTGCTTACCACTGTGTAAATGATGTGCTCCCTGAGATATTTTCATGCACTGCGTGCATGGTTGTCCTTCACTCAAATTACGAAATAAAAAGAAATGTATCTACCTTTCTTTTGAATTTCTGAAATAAGTTTGAGCAATTATCACATATGTTTGTCTTCTTAGGTTGAAACCAATAATAAAAAGGCAAGAAACAACAAAGACAGACTCAATAGGAAACACGAATGTGTCAGGTTCTTGAGGAACTGACGAAGAAGCATGCTTTTACAGAGAATAGGTTACCAAATAAAAGTCAGAAATCTCCTAACTTACTGGTATGAATGTTAAGATTCTTGACAGCATTTCAAGCACATTCAAAAACATTTCAATTTTGGATATTATTATCACCTATTATTTATTGTTAGTCTACAACTATGAAATCACTCAGGTCACAAATGCCGAGCTCCAGATGAGGCTTTGTCTGAGCCAGTGAAGGAAACAATACCCTTCCTAAGGATTACCTCTTCTTCTCTGGCTTGAGGACAAGTAAAACAACCTCTGTGGCTGACTGGTAGCAAAACAACCTAAGCATACATCTTGGGCAGAAAATCTCCCTTCCAATCCCGATCAAGATTCGGTTCGGGGACTTACTAAGAGTAATTTCTTTTTGGGACTATGGTGTTTTCCCCTAGTGGCAGGATTGGATCAGTTGGGAGGACCTATTTGGTTTCTCCTTGCTATTTTTGAACTTCTTAAACATATTCCATACAGTAGTCTACAACTCTAGTGCACAAAATAGGTATAAATGAATGTTCTCCTATAATTTGATAGATTGTTTGCCTCACTTCCCACTCAAACACAAGGAAGACAAGGAGCAAGTTTATTGAATTGCCACTGTGACAGTCAGAGACCAGAGCACGTGCTCTGACATGAGGCTGAGGGAGTTGGGCTTGGTCAGCCTGGACAATAGAAGGTGTTGAGGTGGACAGAATGACAGCCCTCTGGGTATGCTAGGTGGTAGACAAGATGCAATAGATAGAACTACACTGAAATTAGACAGATTCAAATGGGGTAAAGTCCTGACTGGAAAAAGCCCAGAGCATGCCAGTCTGACCTTATAACTGACTTTGCTTCATGTAGGAAGTTTGCCTAGAGATGTCCTGTGGTCCCTCCTGACCTGAGCCATCCAATGATCTGATCTGCTGTTCTCCAACAGCAGAGCTTGTCCTCTCACAGACTGGAATAAGACATAGATGAAGCGGTGCTTCTTTTAAAGAATGTGCAAAACTATCAATGCAGAAACTTAATTTTTTTCTAAGTGTTTCACTTGCAAGTGGAATGAAGATGTCATACCAAGACAATCACTGTGGCCAAAAGCTCCTGAAGACTATAATCTACCTGTCTAGTGGAAAGGATTCCAGAAGGATCCTAGCTCTTCCTGGCTGGGGTTATACCTACTTCCTAGTATATGTTATTTCTCTCTGTGATAGTATAGACAGAAGAACTCAGTATAGTGTGAATAGTTGCCAAGCTACAGACTGCAGAAAAACAGTCAAAATTTCCTTTAAACTGCAAAACTGATCAAAATGTTTACCAGAAACATAATTTAGTACTACAATATAAATGAAGAATGAAGAAGACCCTTTCAACAGGATAAGTTCCTTTTATCTTGAAAACACACTGCATTAAGACAACATATGCTAAAAGGAGATTTTTTTAAACAGTAATCTGTATGGAACCTCCAGCACCCCTGAAGAAACTTTTATGAACTGCTTTCTGTCATGTTGTGCAGTCCCTTACCTGGCGAATGCAAGAGCCTATAAATACCTTTATTCAGACTATGTATTTAAATACTATGGATTAAAAAAGATATCATTAAATTACCTGTTTCCATGAACATGAGAAGCACAAAATGCAAAGCTGTAGTGGAGCAAGGTTGGATCGATGACAGAACCATTTTCTGAATATTCAATCAGTTCATCGAGATAGCAGAGGTGGCGGTGGCAGCCTCTCACCCCGTAGCGAGCGCAGTATTCGTCCAACACGAACACCTGACCTGGGCTGAACCAGCCCTGAAGGGCAAAAAAAACACACCACATTTTGAGATTCATTTTCAGCTTTAAATCAGACAGAGAATAGAAAAATAGAATTTTACGTACGTTACATAAACTTTTTATATTAGAATGATTTCCATCTGACTTATGGCACTGGAAGCAAGATCCTACAATAGCCCTCTTACTGAGAGGATTAAATGTCAGTTTTGAGTTACCACTGCTATGAAATACATTGTTTACAAAAAACATGCTAATACATCCAAAGTCTGCTACAGATTAAATTATTTATCAAAACCTAAAATAAACTAACACTTTGAAATAATTAATTTTGTTTTAGCAATCAATTGTAAGATACAAACTAAAATTTGGGAAATGCACATACATTAAACACATACATTAAAACAGAGTTTCTGAATGATCAGTTCTCTGTGGCTGCAACTTTAATATTCTGACTACAATTCAACTCTTTACCCATGTAACATGCATGCATTTCTAACAACTTTAAAACAACTTTTAATAGTAAAGAGATGCAAAGCTAGGTAGTTCATTAAAAGACACCTGAGGAAGATGAGTAAGAATTGACTTTAAATAATTATTAGATATTCTCAACCTTACTGAGAGCTTACTTGGTCAGAGTCTAGATGAGTACAGCTTAACCCTGACACAGACACGAGCAAACTACAGACTCCTTCACACCACAAAAACAGTTCTTGAGTAAAGCCAGAGTGTAAAATATGATAAGAAGTAGCACAGTGAGCTTCCAAAATGCATGGAGAAAAACATAAACCTTGGAAAACTATAGCTACTGTACAGCTGCTATGTAAGCATTTTTCTTTGTTCTTGTTTTGATTGTGGTGATATTTCCCTCTTATCATCTCATCATCTCTCATCATTCCATCTTATCAAATGCTTAAGAGAGATTGAGGAACACCTGAACTCAAATACACAAATAACTTGGATGAGCAAAATAATTTTGCAGATTCATGAATTTATAACATCAATATAGCAGCTGAAGACCAATATTTCCCTAATTCTCATGAATACTTCTGCAAGATCAGATGTTTAATATTTGTACAAAATATCAGCAAAAATACTATTGAACAATACTTAAAAATAAATTCACATCAGTTTTAAAAAATCTCTGTTTTAACTTTACTAAAAGACTTGCTTGAGACTTTCAAGCTTTATATCGTCCTCAAACCCTTCAATTTAACATACTGTCTGCAAACAAGAACACCTCAAAGGTATTTGATATTTAAAAATTTTTTTTGCTCCCAATCAATTTCTTTGGAGTCAGTGTTTCCACTGCCTTTAAGTAGTTTCGACTGTTTCTAGAGAACACTCAACTTTATTACAGAACCCAGAACAGTACTCAGCATGTTAACTTAGCATCTGATCATGTTGCAATTCCTCATATAGCTTATGCAGTATTTGATACAACATATGGTATTCTATTAAAAGAAGAAAGAAAAGCAATTTTAACTGTATTTCTGCAATAGCAGGTATCCTAGCCCCAGATATAATCAACAGTGGTTATTATGATTGATATTCTCCCAATATGTTGTCATTGTCACTGATCTCTCCCTATGTTTTTCTGGAAAACAGAAAAAAATGTTGCATATCATTGCCTAGCAGTAAAAAAGCAAACTATTAAAATTTATGCTCATTTTCATAAGATATAATCGTGATAATAATACAAAATTTTTAAGAAATCATTCATTTAACTTCAGCGTCTCTTAAAAGATATCTTTGTGTGGTCATTTTTCATATAAATGTGTGCTTTCCTTGCCCTTATTCAATCCCATATCATGCACAAGTCTCTCAAACACATAACAACAATATCCTACAAAGTACTGGTATTAGATAACCACATATTTTTTTTATTTCGTAATTAAAAAAACCCCAAACCTCAAAATCCCCCATTTCCTCAACACTTTCCCTATACCAAGAAGAATGTAGAATTGAAGAAATGGAGGTTATATAATTATTTAATACAGAACTTTGCATAATATTAATTCTTAGGCTTTTTAATTTTTCTTACAAGTTGTGTCTGTGGTTACACTGTATTTGTTGAAATAAGGAATAAATTGTTTCTAAAATCTATAGGAAATGAATTGTTAGAGAAAAGAAAAATCACACTTAGATGTTCATGTATTGTATTGTTACCTTGATATTCTGAATTTTTTAAAATAAAAAAATGTAGTTAAATATACAAATAAATAAACCATTATCACCCATTCCACTTATTAAAAGCTGAATTTAAAAAGAAATGGTAAGAAATACAACTGCTTTATGGTTGCTATAGCACTGTGCATTTCACCTAACCTCTTCTAAAAGTTCCTGATTTCAAGGTTATATTAAGTGTCTTACTATATTATTATTATAAAAAAAGAGTTTGACCCCAATGCACTGGTAGAAAGCTAACCATTTTCTCTTCGAGTGCCAATTATTTTGTACAGATGTACCTTCAGGCCTCTTTGATTGAGTGTGCAACCCACAGACAGAAAATGAGTCCTTTAACTTTTCTATACATTCATATCTGGTGGTAATTTAAAAGGGAGGCAACTGCCATCAAATAATATTTTTTCCCCTTTTTAATAGCTGTAAACAAACGCAAAATTTACAATTATTATCTCTGTATTACAAGACTAGTCAGAACAATGGAAAAAGAAGTAAAAATCCCCATTATCTTTTTTTGTTGCTGTTGGGACATTAAAATGAAAAAAAAAAGTGCTGTGAGGCATTTTAGATCCTTAGTGAGAGATCACTATTTGAGGCATGATATCAGGTGAAAAATAGGGCCTCAGGAAGTTATGAGGTCTGAGCCATACAAACCTGTTTAATGAGTGTGTATAATCTGATGAACTTCCACAAGATTGTTGCTGGTTTTCTTCCTTAATGAAAACTAAACCTGAAGCTCCATTCTCAATTAGTTCACAGAGCACAGAACAGAAAATGATCATACAAAAACAAAACTGCAGCTAAAATCTTACCTTTTATGGTAAGATTTACGAAGGTATTCTTTGAATGTGGAAAACATTCATTTAAATACAGAGATCGCATTCTATTTGCTTTTGTTTAATAATTATATTCCCCTTTGTTAATTGCAGTTCAGGTAATGCACGTATGTCCATATATCTATACTGCTTATGGGTCTGCCCCCCTTCTTTGGTGTTTTTCCTTCACACCAGAGTGGAATGAAAAATTACAAGACAGGTGAAAATGTCTGAGATGAGGCAACCACATTTAGACCTTAAAATGCCTGTACAGGTGTCAGTAAATCCTACCACAGGAGTTCTTTCCACTGTCAAAACTTTCTCAAACCTCCCCAGAGGATCTGATACATTTCAGCTGATAAAATTGAAGACAGTTTGTGTCTCTTTGCTTTCTATTGAGTTGCACAGCAGCCGCTTACAAGTATGTAATTTTCAAATTTAAAACCAATCGATTGGACCCTTTATTCGACCTACAACAGCAGTTGTTGAATAAACGAGGAAGAAAGGACTACTTTGTAACAACTATTTCTCACTTCTTTATATCTACCTTCCAGCCACTACTCCAGTACTCACCAAACAAGAATAGGAGTCATTCAATCGGTGATCCAAGGTCTGTCTCTGAAGCAGTCTAAAGAGGGAAGCATGGTCAAATTTGCAGGGATTAGCAGAAATAAACTCATCCATGCCATGTTTCTGGCCACGGTCTGTATCTGTCATACAAAGGAAAAATGTGCAGAACAATACATGTGAGTGTGTGTTCAGACTTGCAAACACCAGTGTATGCATGGCATGTAAGTCTCAATATCTAAGCTTTCTTGAAAGTATCTCAAAGAAATAACTCATATAGAGACATGCTTGCCAGTGAATGATTATAGAATCTTGATCTTTTAATCTCAAAATGTTATTACTAAACTATTTTTCTGTCATACCAATTTATAGAGTGTAACAGTGAAAAAAAATTGATACCCACTGACAGATAAACCAAAATTTAGAAAGGCAGTCAGAAAACACAACAGAGCACATCAAAAAAGTATTAAAGCACTGTTTTTTAGTGGGGTCTGCAAATGTTTCAATTTAAAAACAATGTTATGAGTAGAAAAGAAAAATATTCTCTAATTTTCTGGTTTAATATGGCTCTCTTTCTAATTTTAGCAAAATAACCATAAAATATTAAAAAAAAAAGAAAAAGGAAAAGAAAAAACTAGAAGAACTTAAAACAGATTTATGCATTTATTTCTTTGGAAAAGACAGAGCATCTTTACTCCAGTTCAAAGTACCACTTAATAGAAGTATTCATCATGTCTTGAAGCCTACTTCTCAAATGGCAAACTGGAGCAGAAATGAACACACTGGCTTGAGCTAGGTCATTTCCAGCCTTCTTTTTGTACTCGGCTTTTAATGAGACAAACCTTAATGTAGTAATGGCAAAGAGCTCCTTCAACCTTCCAGCAAAGTGTACTGAAAAAGGGAGCAGCATTTTTGTGTAAATACATTGAGAAAACATACCTTCCCAAATGGCACTTCAATCAAAGGCCCAAATTTATTGTTCTTCACAGATTGCATCTTTCAACGCCTTTAAACCCCGCGGGTTTATCAAAAGAGAAGCTCTAGTGATTGCTTTCATTAATGTTATGTTTTGTCAAAGTCTTCAATGTGAATTATCTATCTAGTATGGACAGAAAAAGCCTTACAGTGCCCAAAAGGACTAGTTATGTATTAGCACATTAGCTGTCTTGGATTCTATAGACTGTACCAGGGTGAACAGTCCCATCAACTTAAAAATTGACTTCCCCTTTCAATAGGGTCTTAGCTCTTTGTTCCTTTAAATTCAGACCTAGGTCTTTTTATATTCGTTACCAGAAAAGTATAGATCTAAGTGTATCCTAAATGCAATTTTGAAAACCTGCATAGTAGAAATATAAAATTTCTAAAGAAAGGACACACAAAAGTTTATTGATTAAACCCAATTATAGAGTCAGGTTCATAATAAAACTCAATATTGATCTGTGGGCATGATGCTAACATAATCAGTCACATTTAGAAATTTAGCCCCAGATCATATTGATCCATGTCAAGTCCAACTTTCAGCTGTATTTGTGGATGGGAGAATTATTTAATTCAAGCTGAAGGATCTGCAACATCAAATCCTAGAAAGATGCAGAAACTAATTCATATCACTTGGCTTTGCATTGTCAAAGCAAGAGTCACATCCATGTGACAGATTTCACCAAGGTGGACGTAGCAAATAAACAGTATGACAATATGTTGATGGTGTAAGGTATGAGACCATCACCCCAGAGAAGCAGCAGCATGTATTTTAAATGCCTGAGAGATCTGTAGCATATGTGATTACACAGATTAGCAATATTTCAATGAGCGTTAGGCTAACCTATCATTAATGACAAACCCAGCTCATATTTTTGACATAGGTACAGGAAATGTTCTCTATTAATTAGTGCAATTTAACTGTATTTAAACACAATAATTCAAAAATAAACAACTGATATCAACACAACTATATTATCAAAAGTACTGAACAACATATGAAGTTATCTGTATGTCCAAACACAGATAAAACTCTTTCAAATCCATTATATTTAATGTGCAAGTGACTGATTACAGCATTTCTTATAAGTTTCCTTCTTATATCAGGTTTATCATAAGCATTATTCATAGTAAGACATGACAAAAAAGAAAAAGTACTAATATTTCTTTTTGCCATCATGTAGAAAATTATACAGAACTGAATCATTCTTAAAATAATCTTTTGTTTTTTTCTCTGGTTAACCACACCAATATAAAAGATGCCCCCTTTTTTAAGAGAGGAGGCGTAAGTACTGACAAGTAATTTAAATATTTTGAAATCAGGAGATTGGATGTTGCAAATGAAACAAATCCAGCACACTGATACAGTATCCAGATGATCAAAATGAGTAAGGTGATCTATTGAACACAATACAGCTTGTGAAAGCAGAATTTGCCATTACATAATTTTGGGCAAAATAAGTAAAAGTATTGATTTAATATTATAAATATTTGCTAGATTTAATTCTAAAAGAAAGATCCATGATTGATCATCTTTTGAGTGACTCAAGTAGTACAAATAACATCGTCAAAAAGTAATAGAAGATGTTACCAAATATATTTAAGCAACAGAAAAACAACTAAAAACTTACCTTTGCCAGCTGTAGGCAAGCAGGAAATAACAGAAAAATAGATCTAGTGTAATACATTACATTTTTGTTTATTGCTATAATGTACATACAAGATAAATGGTAAATACTTTGAAACAAAAAGGAATTAAAAAATTTTAAGAACTTAAGCAAAAATCATGAGGAATTCATAAATGGTATACGACTGTGACTAAAAAAAATTACTCAAGACCCTTCTTTTAAAAATTGTTTAGAGTGATTGCTTTTTTCAAATTCTTATAAAGCTTATAAATGAGCTTTAGCTGTCCTGTTCAAACATGCAAATGCACAAAAGCATGTAAGATGCTATATTGCTGTATAGTTAAGAAAAAAATATAAATCCATTTTTCTCTATACTTTCTCAATCTTGAAAAATATTGTGAAGATATTTGGGGATTAGTTTTTCTTCCTTCCTTAATCAAAATTGTTGCCACGATTTCCATGTTGCCTTTAAATCAAAATCATTGACTGTTATTTCCAAGTTCCACTGCCTGTTTCAGGTTGTGTATTTCATCTTTTGGAAACTGTATTTTTTTAAATTTTTGTGGTTTTTCTTTTGGATCAATATAGGACAAATAAATATATTTTCAAATTATGTTAAAAATTAACAAAAGCTATTGCAGGAGTTTTAGCGCATTTTTTGAGTCTTCTTTTAGACAAAGATATTAATTTGGGCAGAATAGTATGCCTAATTCTAAGTATGCCTTTTGCCATCTTTGCAAGACACTTTAAATTTTAGTCCACCTGCAAAGGCCAGCAAAATCACTGCAGCCTCCATGACTCAGCTCATACAGAGTTGGTTGAATTAAGACTACCAAGAATTTCACGTTTGTGGCATATTCTCAAGTGGTTCTAGCATCCCTACACAACATCTCTGCCCTGTTCCAGCCCACAAGCAAATACACATTTCCCACACCATCGAGTCTGTGCTAGGGTGAACTACAGAGTGGTGACCTACTCCTTTTTGTGGCTCTCAGTAACATCTCTGCTCAATATTAAGCATCGTGAAAGCAATTTGAACTAGCTCAGGCAAGCAGGAAAGAAGAGAAGGTAGAGGCAAGCAATCTAGCATTGTAGAGATTAAAAAGATTCAAAGACTAAGACGAGTAGGGTAAGAACTATGACTCTGTTCCAGAAGGGGCTGGAACTGGTCGGCAAAGACAGTGGTAAGACATGCATTACATTCCTTCAAGTGCCACTCCAGACAGATGGTGACAGCTTACATTGGGAACACTTTGACTCCTGATCATTGACCAGGACTCCAAAGTGCTACACAGGCCAAAGAGACAATCTATGACCCCAGAACTTTATAATTTAGGTATCAGGCTATGAAATAACTTCTGTAGAGAAAGTGGCAGAGAATGAGAAGGCAGCTGGCCCATATGGCCTGACTGTCAGGATGGGGATACCACAGGTATCTGACAGCCAGTATTTTGTTGAAGGGCAGATTTGAAGCAGATTGTAGATAGTTTTTACACATTCCTGACAAGTACAGAAGACAGCACACAAATTATTTACTGGCTACCTAAGGTGGTGGACTTTGGTGTAAACATTTTCCTTATAAAAGGGGGATAGGAATGGTTGGAGGCAAGAAAGAAATGGACATAAAGGGGAATGGGGAAACACGCAGGGAAGGTGGAGTTACCCCAGTTTTCCAAATGGCAAAGGGGGATGGTGGACATAAAGTTGCAAAATCTGTGAGAAAATTATGTCAAATGAAAAAATATCTTTCACTTGTTTGTTTCTAAAAATGTAATTGAAAGAGGCTGTCTCTGAACTCATGAGGGTGTAGGTTCAGAATGATGTTTGGCTTTGTATTTCTTCATTAAGACATGACAATCCTCTCATGTGCTGCTTTTAACTCCTGTGTTATGAACAAGTTATTATCAGTGCTAAGCACTCCAGCAGCCTTTTCAATTGTATGAATTTATCTCCTAATACATTGCTCATTAAGAAAGGGATCATTTCCTGAACCTTTATGTGATTCAAATTAATCTATTTTTCATTGGCTCTTTCCCTGAAACATTAATGTCCTTGGGAAACTTCTGGCTATTCTACAGTCATGCATCCTTAAAGACTCTGTTCTTTCATTCAACATGCTTATGCAGAACAGTGGAACTGAAGGTCAGTCTCTTTTTCTTGATCATTGCTGACATTAGCCTGTCTTCACTTTTGTTTTGTAGTCACTTAATATGACAAAACTGCAATACCAAGTTATTAAGAGATGAAAAAATTGACTAGTATACATTTTAGAAGTTGGACAGGTACAGCAGTAGTTTGATTCTGTTAAATATCACTTCCAGATGCTTTTCATAATTATCAAGAAAATTTCAGGAAGAAAGAAGATATTTTCTAAACACAATACAGAAAAACATTGAAACATTTTTCCTCAAGTAGACTTTTTCCGACATCCTGCAGTTTAAAGATATTTAATTTTCTCCAAGTTATTGAAAATTCTTTTTGAACATTATATAAGGATGATTTGATTTTTC
The DNA here is from genome assembly GCA_013397245.1 of Thryothorus ludovicianus. Classification (NCBI taxonomy): domain Eukaryota; kingdom Metazoa; phylum Chordata; class Aves; order Passeriformes; family Certhiidae; genus Thryothorus; species Thryothorus ludovicianus. The sequence goes on along the minus strand of VZTB01015574.1, from coordinate 69,813 downwards.
ATCTTACAGGTTAAGAAAATGGGGACAGATTGTCGTGGTTTGAATGGCATTAACTGACATTTGTTTCACAAAGCCCAAGCTGGTTTTCTGCTTTCTGTATGTGGAGATAGCATTGCAGATTATATACTCCAGAAACTAAAACAATGTGATCTTCTATTGGCTGAAAATGCTTAAAGTATGCATTAATGGTAAAATAAAAATAAAAAATAGTAATTGACAAATTATCTGGTCAAAACTGTATTTCCTAATATTAAAAATGTATCATAGTAAAAGAAGAAAAGGATGGAAATGGATTTCATTTAATATATATGCCAGCTTTCAAGTATATTGTGTTATATCTTGATTAAAAATAAAAGACACTTAGCTTCATGCAAACATTTTTCTAGGAGAAAGGCAAATGAACTCATGAAACTGAATAAATTTAAATGTGACAAAAGGTCAGCTATCGAGTCTTCTTAGGAGTAAAACTATGCCTCAAGAAATTCAGCACATATTTAAAGGAAGTAAGACTCTCAGAAAATTATTTAAGGTTGTATCTGAAAACTCCAGTTCCTGAAGTTTCTTAAAAATGGATTAATTTTATTATGCCCATTTCTACCTCATGTGCAAGAGACAGAATAAAAGGAAAAGATTCCTCATATAGAGACAACCGGGGTATTACAGGAATCAGTCAAACAATGGTTCTAAATATCACATTAAATTAAATTCCACAAGTTACTGCTAAGAAATTTTTGAATTATTAAGTTAGGAATTATTTTGTGACTTATTACAAAATATCAACATTGAAGTATATTAAGCCTAAAGTAAAATAATAATTTATACATGTATTTTTGATTTATATACAGTTCAGTCACATGCATTTATGCAAGTACATACATAAGCATGACAGAAAAACACATGATATTTTAGACTTTTAAGCTTCATTTAAAACATCTTTAAAATAATCCTTACATTTCCTATGGTTTTCACCTAAGAACTGTAATCCCTCTAAGATAATGTCTAAAACAATATCAAGACGTGACAATCTTGCTGTTTAATTCTTTAACATTATCAGTAATTTTATCTCTGAAAACACAATTTCAGTATATCCAATCTTGTGATTGCTTTTTGTACCTTTTTGTTTGTATAATTTTCATTGCCCTATGGTCAGAGTTTTCTAGCTGCTTTCACATCGAAGTAAACACCGTGTCCAAGACCAAGAGCAGGTCCTTGCCCACTGCTGTCAGTTGTCACTTCTTTTGTACTTTCTAACTGATGCACACGAAGCAGGGACATCAGGTGGGACCACAGTGAGCTCCCACCAGCCAGCACAAATCCAGGGAATTGGGAGGAGGTGAGCAGAAGCACTTCTTGCCTGTTGCCCCACCTTTTCTTGTACAACTTCCATTCTACTTCACCATAATGGCCCCATAATAAAAGATTACTTCACAAAGTGTTTAAAATTAATTCCCTTCCAAATTGTTTCAGATGAAAAACAGATATCAGAGATTTTGTGAAGTTAACCTTTTTCAGTGATCTTGACATTGAAAAGCTCAATGATATTGAGAGCTCCTCAGGATTTTAGATAAATATTCTCCTCAGGATTTTAGATTAATATTATTAAGTTTAACAAGCATATTTTACTATTTTCTAAAAGCAAACATATAAAATTACAAAATGAATAGAAAGTCATGAGACTGAGTGATAGCAGGACCAAGGGAGAAAAATGGGTTTGGGTCAACCTGCTACAGACTTCAGAGACTAAACCAAGTTTAGTCCAAAACATATGCCTCCCTTCTATTGTTATGCATGTATGGGTATATGATAACGATGAAGGATTATTGTATAATAATCATATGATGTTCCAGAAATTTGATGGCTACTACAAAAAGTCCTTGGATTGCACTCAGCCTCTGTAACAATATAAAAAAAAAAAAAAAAAAGCTTCCTTTGTGCAAATATCTACATGACAGCATACTTTCAAAAAGATAATATGAAGATTTAAAATATGTTTATACGCTATCTACCTTGTTTTCTCTGAAATGAGAAGAAAGCTGATGAAAATTTAAACCTGAATAATTTTAAGAATTTTTATATATAATTTAATATTACACTATGTGCCAAAAAAAAATCCAGGAGTCCATCTATTGCATTTCAACTCATAATGTACTGTCTGCATAGCAATTTTTTGGTAACTAATACATACTATGTATGATAAAGCTGATAGAAATCTATAAAAATTCTGAGAAAAGACTGACACTTCTATTCAACACTACACTGGCTGGCTAATGAAAAATATAATGCAAACCAAACACTGTCTCCATGGTAATACATGGGTCAATTGTATGGAATATGAAGCTAATTGCTGTATTATCATGGATTATAACAAAAATAATGACCTGCAAGTCAGGATTTCCCTTGTTGTTAATAATAATCTGAGTTAAAGAGCTTGTGGCTAACAATGAACTGCTAGACACATTTGCCTAGTGAATAAGTTCTGCTTAATTAAACTTCATTGAGGAAGCTGCTACTTGTTTTACCAGCTAAAATCAAAACCAAAGCCACAAAAGAAAAGAAAAGTCAACTTACAAAGTGGGGATATATCTGTGTTGGCATTGCCTCCTTTAAGATTCATCTTCTGAGCTTGACTTGCAGGAACAGGCTTGTAGGATTGACCTGTGGCTCTGTACATAGCTTGAACCCAGAGTATTCTATCCTGCTCATCGTCACTGGCAAATATCACAGTATCGCCTTCTTTAACAGCGTTGAAAAACATTCGACCACCCTGGAGACCTGAGGCAGCAAATAAGAAGGTAATCTTCATAAATATAAGTTACTTTTAAATCACCATCAATGTTTATCGCATTATTGGTTTTACTCGGAGTATGTGTGTGCATGGAGGGGTCTGTTAAAACATTTTATAGGTATTTATGACCTAGAAGTAAGATAAATCTAGAGCTATAAGGATCAAATGGTAATACAAGGAGTAACATGAGTAGAATAAATATAGAAATCACGGGAGAAAATATTTACATTACTTCACGTTAAATTCACTTCCAACTTATTTCTTATTCATCTTCTCTCTGCCATATGCTATTTTGCATTTTTTTAACATATTCCCCTTCCTGGTATCATTTTATTAGCTAGAAATTCCTGTCAACTTTATCTCTTCTTGAACAGGGACAGCTCCATATCCTTTATCAGTGCTGCTCTTCTCTAGTCCTTGTTCTCATTCCAGTTTCTTAGAGCACGTAACGAGAATGGGACACAACAGTCAACATGGCTGTGCTAGGGATTCCTTTATGACAGAATTGTTTCAGTTTTCCAAATGCTTTCTGAGCGTGTTTGCCTTCTCAATTATTCTAAACATTGACACAACATTTTCAAAGATCAATCTTTAATATTAGTCTCAGAAGTCTCCTAATTTTGTAACCCTCCACTGCATAGGTAGAATTGTTTTTGACTGCATGTGATTTTCCTCTCCCATTTTAATATTAACTTGTTGAGATTTTTCTGATATCTCCAAATTTATATTTTATTACTATGAGTAACTTGTCTTTCACAGGCATTGTCATAATTCGTCTTCTTTCTAAATTATGTGGTCTTACAATGTTTCAAGAAACATTAGTGTAAAGTTTATTACAAGCTTCTTTCTAAAAGCATGACTTTTCACACCAGAATATCCTAGTGGAATAACTGCTAAAGAACCTTGGGATATTTTGCTGCTAGATCAAAATGAGCAAATTGAAACAGCTATTTTACACAATATATTGTGCTTCAGTATACTACTTGAAAATAATGAAAAGTACCTGCATGAGGAGCTGTGTAATCCACAGTGTATCCTTCCAGTTGCATCAGTTCCTGAGGCTCTGACTTCTTTTCTCTGTAACTGCACATTGCAAATGTGTATTGGCTAACCTGAAAAAGAAAGTACTTCTTAATTACTGAATTGCATTTCAGAACTGTATAACAAATGTACCATGGTTTAAATTAGTTTTCATTTGCACTGAATAAATAAATCCCCTTTTTTCCCTTTCCCAGAAATATTTTCAGTGTAAAATTTCTCCTCCTTTCCCCTTTCTGTCAAAATGAAGGAAAAAAACTCTAAACAACATAACTCATAAACACACCTCTCTGCATTTTAGGCATCTCTCACCATTTTGGGCTGGTGCTTTGTGAAAAAATGAAGGGAAGCTATTTAGATTCTGATAGGGAGAATATTTAATATTGTGATACTTATCAAATTACTCAGTATACTGTAAGAGGAAAAAAATAACTATATCCCAAGAAACTGAGAAAACAAGAACTTTTATGTATAAAAGCACTGTTTGCAAAAGGAGTGGCACAATTATAATGAAATTGGAGAAAGGAACATATAATCTGGCCAATTCTAGCTAATGATGGCAAGCATCATAACCTTCATCAGGTTCATTTCACAGTCTAATTCCTGTACCTTTTGCATTGGTGTTCTCACCCACCCCTGTGCTGCCTGGCTCACTAAATAATGCACCATGTAGGCCAAGCTGCTTGCAGCTGGCATGGACAACATCAGCCACCTGTCATCAAGTACAATTACCAAATAACTTATAAAGCAATAAGAAGAGAATCTGCCACCAGGTGGTTTTTGACTCTGTAGACAGAATACAAAACTATAAGGATAGGTGAGGAAAAGCTGACTGGAAAGATAAAGAATGATAAAGAAAGAAATGTAATATATGGGAGGAGAAAAGCAATCACTGAAACAAAACTAAGGTGTTCCCAGCCTTACATGAAGAGCTGGGAAGATTATAGAAGATGACCAAAAGAAAGAGCATGTGAATCTGAGAACTGAATGTGTATGCACGTCTGAAACTCTCATCTCCAAGGCCTGTAGGATACCTGGCCAATAGACTTGCTTTAAACTATCTGTAAAATTATGCTAGGATTTACAGGAGCTCATCATATATAATTGATCATTTTTATTTCGACTGCTGACTGCTCAGCTAACTTATCTAAATTTATTGTTTTATCTACAACTTCAAGAATCCTTTTTGGTGCAAAATTTGGACAGCTGATTTCAGCTTCATTCATATATTTGCTGGTGCTGCACCTTTACTCTTTGTAAAAGATGGATGCTTTTTGAAAACAAGGATGGAAAAGTCAAAACTGATGTCTTCAGAACCACAGCAGGGGTCTACAGAGGAGAGATGCTAAACATAGTTTTTCTAGTTTTAATTCTTTTGTTAGTTAAGCAAAGACAGTTTTACAGGAGATAAGAATTTGAGAGATACTGTCAGGCAACTGAAACTGAGTGTCAGCTTTCCACATCAGATTTGGTACATTTGCTTAAATGGACACACCAAGACCACATTAAATATACATAAACACAAAAGACAATCTAATCTACCCCAAAATTCAAATTTTCAGACCAGAAAGGGACTACTACAAGAAGCCAGCCCATCCTCCAGCATGACAGGCATAGCAGAATGTCACCTCACCATTTGTGCATTAAGCCCACAGTTTTGCTTTCATTTATAATATATTTTAGAAAATTACTGTATTTTGGTTTAAATATTTTAAGATATCCCTGGGCTTACAGGGCAGGGCCCTGCAGACAGGGTCCAGTTGGGATCAGGGCAGCCAGCCCCAGCCCTGGACAGAGGCCAAGGATGGACTGGGAGGTGGGGAACTGGAGACCAGCCCTGCTGTGGCTTTTTGGGGCTGGGGATGATGGCTCCAGGAGGCTGAAATGGGAGCCTGGGCTGTGGGCAGAGACAGCCAGGGCTGGTGGTCTCCTCTGGGAGGGGACCCTGACAGGGGCACACCCCTATGCTATGCCCTCTGCATCACCTCTGCCACTGCTTGCTTGGTATTTCCCTGCTTATTGTCCCACAGCCATATCTGCCCTCATGGATAAGCATGGAGTGAGCTCTAGGCTAGTCACACAACTCTAAATCCTTTGCAATTTGCATTTTATTTAATGAGAGCTTCCTCCTTTTCTTTTCTTTGTAAACTGAATCTACAATTTTAATTTTTGATACTTGGCATTGTAATAAAAACATTTTTCAATTTATTCCACTTGGTTGAATGAAATAAGCTGACAAGGACCCACATGCATCTCTAACATTTTCATGTCAACAATTCCAGATAACCACACTGTATAGGCAATCTGAGTCATCAAAAAGGAAGCTAGCAAACACTAATCAGGGAAACACATAGGATGCACATAGTTTTCAGATTTCTTCAGCCACTTAATGTTTTTGAAGATAAACTTGTCTAAGAGCTGGGGTATGTATCTTTATTCACTTTTAACCTTACCACTATAATGAGACAGACATTATAATGCTGTTGATTTTATTTTATTGAACATATTGTAAATGTGTTCTCTTATTTTAAAGGAATAATCAGTCACAATCAGTGACTTCATCTTTTTGCTGAAAATGAGTAATTTTGAAGTTTCTTCACCAAAGAAACAGATAGAAAAATTCCAGAAAATTTAGTTGGGAGAAAAAAGTCTCAAGAAAATAAAGAAATACATGCTTCATTTATTTACACTTGAAGTCTCTTAGACCCTTTTCCTTAGGGTTGTCAGTGGTTGCTCTCACTACAAAGAGAATCACCAGCACAGTCTGAAATAAGACTTTTTAATATAGATCCACGACAGAGTTTAAGTGTATTATTAGTAAATGGAGGTGTAATCAGCTTTGCCTAAGAATTCAGCAAATTAGCATAAACACTTCATAGATTAATGAGTACTCAAAAGTCAGGACTATGTACAACACATTCTCAGACAAAAACAGAATCAGTTCATCCTCTTGAATGGCAATCTTGGCAGAATAAAAGGCAATCTTCTTCCTACAACTGCGTTTACTTGAATTTTGTTATTTTCCAGATGTCCAAACACCTGACTACCGGCTGTTCTACCTGTTTTGTCACAAGGGGGAATGTCACCAAGGGATGTCCCCACGGGGCTCAAGGACTCTGTCCATTGTGCTGGGAGGAAGTGTTACTGCTGCAGGCCAGCACTGCACAGCTCACTCCAGGGGATCAGCAGCAAGAATTAGCCGGTGTGGTTTGTGTGTTTAGAAAAAAATCATCCATGAAACAAATGACTGACTTTTCAAACAATTGACCAGGTGAAATTAAAATGACAGACGTGGATCTGCATTCCAATTACTGGAGGAAGATATCAGACGGTAAATTAAGTAAAACACATCACATCCAGATGAGGATTTCTACCAACCGTGTTACGTCCCTGTCTTTTTCTGGTTTTAAATTAATAACCTTTTAGAGAAGTGACTGGATACTAAAGAATAAAAATCAAATAAAATGCAGAGGTTAAAATTTCCAGATACTGTAACCTTTCTATAACATTGATCTGTTCTTTCAGAGACCACTAACAACTTGTAATAGGTGCAGCAATAATGAAGGTGCACATTACTCACATCACACTCCGAAAAAATCAACATTATTCATCTAATGTCACAACTGAGTTAAATTTTCAAAGTGTGTGTAAACCATACTTGTAGCCTCTGTTCTAGCACTGAATTTCATGTCCTTGATATTTTACTACTGTAAGTTAAAAGTTAATCTATAGAGGAAGACCTGTAAATATGTCAATAATATATTAATACAACAGACCGGTTCATTACTGAATGCTTATTTCACATGTATTGATTTCAGCTTATTGCCAGTGAATGTATCACAGCAGGACTACATAAATGAGCCAGAGCTGTCTGGACAGGAAATATTGATTTATCATTGTATTTTTTATATAGCTTTATTGAATTGATAGCTGTTTTAAAATGAAATAGATTACTAAATCCCATCACAGTAGGGAAAATTCCTGTAATATTCTCCTCCAGTATTTCAATTTCAGCATAGAGAGTAGAAAATAGTTAAAATTAACTAGACTGGAATAAACCGATCTCCCAGATGATGGTTCCATATTGCACACACATAAAGACTATGTGTCTCTCAGATGTACAATTTAAAAATCAGATGACACCTGTGGCTTAGAGGAAAAGAACAAGTTAATTCTTTCTGTGAAATGAGTGATAAGTAGGATGAGTGTTAAAGAAAAGCACGAATGACAAGGGAGCATGTAGTCTTACTGTGTTTCTTTGCAACTTGAAATTATTTTCACAGCCATGCCTTGACAGTTATCCTACGTAGAGATTTTCCCAACAAATATTAATAGTCACAAAATGTCCTCATCTCTTCACGAAGGACCTTGGTAAAATCAGAACCCAAATGAATTCTGTAGACTTTACAGAATGTCCTTCAAATACTCTTGGCTTTTAACTTTAATAAAGAACTTGTTCAGTATTTCTTTTTTACAATCTTATGATTTCAATCACTTAGGAGTAGAAGGACACCATGTGAGCGTGACTGATTGAGTGATAAAGAAATCAGGCTTTCTGTAAAGTAGTTTTAGAAGTTTTTGTTTTTAAAAAGGCCTCATTAACAGGATTCAACCTTAGTATGATACTTATGGAGACTCAGACTTTAAGAGTTTTCTGTCAATAAAACAGAAGGAGACAGGACAGCATTCTCTGAACTTACTGTGAAGAACATAGTCTGGAGACAAACACCAACAGAAAAGAATGACTTTTTTTCAAAGACTCCATGAAATCATTAATTTCTCTGTTTTGACCACTCAAAATCAACTATTCTATTTATCTCAAGTCAATATCACCATTCACTAGCATTTGAAAATACTAACAGTACTGAGTTTGGACAAAAAGTTATAAAATATGAGCCTAGCACATTTTTGTGGCCAAGAACAACTTCTACATCAAATTTTCTGCAATAATTACATAATTTTATCCAATTTAATGTTGCAAGGAACAAAAATAATGACATTATTTTAAAAAATCAGAAGAAATTGTTAATATAATTATTGTTGCTTTAATTTCAAAGGCAGGAAATATCTCTTGAGATAGAATAAATTAAGCAGTAAGTACAATCCATTTTCTGAAATATGACTTTACTTAAAATTGAGTGCTGGTAAAAGGCTGTCATCAGACTATTACAAGGTCACAAAAATTTCATCCAGAAATTTCTAGGTTTCAGTTGAAACATTGCTCAGCGTAGGGATCCATTTATATATAACTGTAAAACTTGATAACATTACTGTTTACTAGGCATATAAATTTAAAAAAAAATAAGCTGGATGTCTCTGTGTTGCAAGACATTTGGACTAGTATTGCATGTGTTGCCTGAAGATACTGATTTACTCCAGAAATCATACATATAGTCCAAGAATTATTTTATTGAAATTTCATGGCTGTCTACTAACCTGAACAAGGACAAAGTAGCGTTTTTTCCACCGCTTCCAAACCTTCTGTCCTAGAGCATACAAGTACCTGCAAAGGAAATAATAAAGAAAGTGGTTTTCCATTAATAAGAAGCATGACATTAGGAGGACCAAACACAAATCTGTGCATAAATACTCTGTCTACTGAGCTGATTCTTCAGTGTTGTCATATGCAAAAAGTGATTTTTCTTTTATTTACTCATATCTTAAAAATGCAGAGATATTCCTTTTCACTCAAAACAAGACAAAAATCAGAAATAATCTCATGTTTACAAAGATTTACCTGTTTATCAATTTTTATTTCACCAATTTTATATGAAAAATAGAAAAAGTAGCTTAAAGTAGAACACTTTCGGCCACACACAACTGCTAAATGTTAGAAAAGTTGACATTCCCAACAGTTTTTATTCCATTTGGTTTTCACAGATTGTTTATTTAGTCTGTGAGAAGTCAGTCTCAGAGATGGTGTGACAAAATTCTCACATAACACAATGTCAGCAGACACACAAGATTAAATTTTTTTTCAGAGTAAAGTAGAATCTAATTTCCCAAACAGAAGCACTTCACCATAAAGGCTCTTAGATTACAAAAACTCCTTGTGACTTTAGCAATTCCCAGGCTTTGAATCAGAGGACATAACCAGGAGTATCAACCAGTGAGATGAGAAAACCACAGATGCTGATACTGTCTGGTGGTAGAGAGAGCACACTCATTACCCAAGAATTTGCAGTGAACTTTCTGGCATTATAGTGACATTTTTTTCTGCCACTGTGGTCATGGCGCACTGTTGTTAACAAAGACAGCAAGAAGAAAAGGATGAGCTGAGAGATTGTAAGCAAGAGCCCATGAGTGGTAAGGATCTGCTGCTTAAAACCTGACAGGAGAGCAAAATATTATGTATGAGATGTCCCTTCTGGCAGGTCAGCTTCTGTCAAGGACATCTGGTACAGCTGGGCTGGTCACAGGCTGAACAATGACTGCTCAGACCAATGAACGCTGGCTTCACAGGGCACTCTCCTGAGGATGCTGGTGCCTACATCATGAAGTAGTTATAATAAGTAGGATGGGAGATGGCTGGTCAGATGACTGACAGATGAACATGGGCCTCTCTGGTAAGAGAATATGGTCTGCTGCCCTCTACTCACTCCTGTGGCTTTGCTGCATGGTAGTTTGCACCTCAGCCAAAAACAGAGCAATGAACCAACATCTTATGTGAAATGAGTAAGACAGATAAAGGCAAAACCTTTTATACACCTGTCCTGGGTGTACTCTCAAGAACGTTTTCTCCCACATTAGGCATCACAAAGGACAAATTTATGTCCAAAAGAAATGCCCAGCATACTGCTTATTAATTGTTGTCAGACTATATAGTGGCTCCCTTATTACGACAGCAGTGTTTGTCCTCCTTCAACTTCTGCTACATCTGTATTGAAGGTCTACCTTACTTGGTTACTCTGCTTTTTATTTGTATGAGAAGGGAAAAAATTGGCTTTGTGTACACAATTACCAGTTGAAGTAGCCTTCTTTGAATAGATCTTGCCACAGTCTTTTGAACATCTTAATTCTGTGACTATTATAAATTCAATGAAAAGAAAGGAGTAAGGGTTATGTCAGAATGGGCACAAAAAAAGAGGACCTACAAGGGTTTATTTTAAAATTCATAATATTTTGCAACTAAGGAAGCTTTTACCTCACAGACTTATGGTCACACATTCTCCCACAAAATATGAACTGTTTTCCTTTTCATACAGGTTTTAGAGCATTTGCTTTCCCCAAAGCAACACTGCTACTGCCATGGTAATCTCTTTACTATTGTCAGAGGGTGGAAGGAAAATAAATTATGAATTTCACATAGCCTTGAAGCTTAATGACCTGAGGGAGAAAAGCAGAAGTCCACAGGTGGCCTTTGGTCTCTCTCAGTTCTAAGGCTGACCTGTTCTTCATGGTGGTTCTGCCATTACAAACCCTTGCATCCCCTGGAGTACCATGAAGGTTTTTTTGATACATGTCAGAAAGCAACTGCTCCATTTTGAACCTGTATTTTGAAAACCCAGTTGAAAATACACAGTCCTCCAAAGCTACAGTACAAAGATATCCTGACCATGCTCCCACCCTCTTGGCGTGTCTTAAGTGACTGTAAAGAAGCCACTGACTAACAAAGGATTCTTGCCTCTTGCACATCAGAAAATGAGTAACTCAACCTTAGAAACTCTATGTTAATTCTTTCTCACTATTAACTGAACCTGCTGCAAAATAAAATAAAATAAAATAAAATAAAATAAATAATAATAAATAAAATTAAAATAAGAGGTCTTGAAAGAACATTTGTTATCAGGGAAAAGCTGATATTTTTGTATTGCTTGGCTGCATTTTAAATTGCTCCTCATGTAAGATATACCACCTAGAGTTATGCAGTACAGGCAGAAAATTCAAAAGTATAAAATAAAAAAGTGCATAAAAAGAAATTAAATAGCAATGTGCATTTTTATTCCTCCTACTAATCACTTCCAACTAAGGTGCTAAATAAGAGCTTCCTTGGGAAACAAAGGAGTGGAACATTAACTACCTAACTTTAAAATTCATAGATCTTACATAAGACCAGGTAACAAAGAAAATAATATGACATAAAGCTCGGATTTAGTACAGAAATGCAAAGACTTCTGCTGCCTGGTTTTACAAATCACTATAAACACACAGTTCTAATATCTTATTAATCCCTCTTTCAGTGCCATCACCAATGGTAACCAGTTTTTTCCTAATGTACAAAGTTCTAGCCATTTACAAGGGGCATATCCTGTGCTCATCCTAAGGGTGTCTACTCCTGAAAGATAAAGAGATTAATTCTTACTCAAGAATCTAACATTTTTAGGTGGAAGGACCTGCCTAGGCATCTAATCTTCTTTGAGCCTCTCTTTCTCATTCATTTTCTATTTGGAGAAAAGAAAAAAGAAAAACAAAGGGAAGCAAAGGACCTAAGAGTCTTCAAGAACCTTTCTATATTTAGACAATAATATTGAGGATCTGTACAAACTGCAGTTGATGTCTAGAACAGAAGAAAATCTACAATAGCCAGTTTTCACAATTAAATTACACTTGGGCTTCACAACTGGAGCAGAAAATTAATAGGTTAACAGATTCAGAAGTGAACTAAGTCTTAGAGCTAAGTTGAAGAGTGTTTTCTTTTTGAGATGGGCAATTGCATAACTTTTCATGAGTCTCAGGTAAATGCCAGTACTGCAAACCAGAACAGAATCTCAGAGTCAGGAACTCAGAGAGCTGCAGCCTGCTATTTCTCTATCCATAAGTGCATCTGTATTCACCCAGAAGCCACAGTCACTATCTCCATCCAAAATAATGTACACAAAATGCACAGCATCAGTTGCTCAGACTATTTTAAACATCCTTAGCACAACAAGAAACACAGAACAGCCATTCATACTAACACTGTACCTTTAGGCAAAAGATTTTGTGCAATACAAACAAAAAAATGATATTCAGAAGTGCCAGTTCCGTATTTTTAAACACTAATCACACCATTTGCTTCAATTTTTCTTGCTCTAACTTGGGTTCCAAAATTGGGATAATCTAAAATAATTCTTGAATTGTTAAAGTTCAGCCATAGACAGGGAAGCAGACACTGAAACACTTCCCCTGCATCTGAACACTGCAACAGCAACTGCTTAGACTAGTTTTGACTTCTCTTTAAGATCATGTTTTTGAGAATGTTTAATAAGTATTCTGACAAGGAGAAAAAATTGGTGTTTTCATGTATATTGAAACATTTATAGATGAAAGACTTCTATTCTGTAAAAATATATCATAAATGAGATATGTACACATAACATCTACGTCTATACATATGCAGATTAGAAAGTATATTTATAGTCAGTATGCATGTGTGGTTGCCTTCTTCAGTTTTCTTATATTACTCATATAATTTCCAGTAACTTAGGACAAATACACCAGCTTTTACTAATCACATAGAAAATAGGACCTTAATCAAATATATTGAATCATTGTCACACTAATGTGAAGATTTTCTAACATGTTTTGTAGTAACATGAAAATGCAACCAAATGTAAGACAATGCAATCACTTTTCTGAGACTTTTTCTTTTAAAAACAGTTCTGCAATCTTCTTTTTTCCAATATTATTTAATATTGCTTTCTTTCTCATCACTACCAAATGAAAAACATAAAATTTGATTTGTATGAAGTCACAGAATTACATGATTATACCTCACAATGCTTACAACATGGTACAAAAAACCTCTCATTTAATATTTAAAGTTTATTTTCCTGGAAAATAAATAAAATTACAAGAAATTACATTTCCACTACAAAACACAGAAATATCCAGATAAAAATGTTTTATATATCATCTCATCTCAGTTAGTATAATTTTCTTCTCCAGAAACAGAACAAATAAAATGAAGAAATATTTTCTTTAAAAAGTCTGGGCATATCCATGTTGTAATTACATAAAGTTTGGATCTCTCTCAAAGCACATTTCCTTCTGCTAGCAAAATACAAAACCATTTTGCTAAAAATTATAGTTCAGTTTCAGTTATGTGATGACATACACAGGAAGGAAGATGGCAGCTTATTTGCTCTAAGTCCTCACCTCACTGTGAGAGTGCAGGGTTCCACTTTTTGATGAAAAAAATCAGCACTAATGAATAGCTGAAAAAGCATAATTGTGTGTGGAATACCGGAGCTATTCACTGAGAGAGAAATGAGAATGGACTTACTCCTTCTACAGAGATCATTTTTAGACCAGCCTTTTTATTCTAAGGAATGAAGCAATCTATCTACATCTTGAATGATAAATTCTCTACTTGTAAAAGGCTTCATTTATCACAAACAATGAAAAAAATATAGAAAGAAAAATCAATACGTGTAGCAGTTTAGTCCAGCAAAGGCCTTTCTTAAAGAAAAACCACAGTCAAGGTTGAAAGAGCAATTAATGCAGTCTCAAAAATCTGGGCCACTCTGATAGAGTTCGGTTAACATGTGGCAGAAGTAATCATCCACTTGTGAAAATGATTTTCAGTTCATTCTCAAACACCTTTCAGACACTCATGATCCCATTTAACTGACAACAATACAGGCTATCCGTGGGCATCACTGCATTCGCTGAGAGAGCCAATGGGGACCAAATGCCCACAGGCACTTTCAGTCATCCCTGGCCTTGCATAAAAGGAATCTTCCCTGCACTGCATTCCTCCTTTTATTTAACCCTGCAAGATTAAGAAATTTTTTTGTTTTCAGTTGAGGACGAGGAGAAAACTGATTCAAGACAACAATATGACCTGGGTCATAAGAAACCTAGCTGTAAACATTCTCAGATTCATTTTAGTCCTTTCTGTGCTCTTGAGAAAGAGAACTAAATAAGCCTTCAACAGATGGAATGAGAAACAATCAGTCTAAACTACTGTAATTATTCCTGCTAAGAATAAAGAAACATTGAAGAATGTCAAGTAATAAAAACATCACAACCACAGAAAACAGTTCCATTTATTCAAATAAGCAAGATACTCATCGTATGAACAGGAAAATGTGTGGCGCTTTTTTTCCTACTAAACACATTTCACTTACAGTATAAATGGTTTTAAGAATGCTGGAGGATCTGATATCCTTAGATTCTTCAACAGTGATATCTTACTGCACTCTAAGGCGCTTCACCATATGTGAATATGCATGTCAGTACTTATGGAACCTGTGAAGTAACTACAATGGCAACTTGAGAATTATTAATCTAATTTATGCCATATCATGAAAACTATTTGGCATGTAAATGTGAGTGTTTGTCAAGACAGAAAAACATTCTTTAGCCTTGAGAGAATTCCAGGCAACAAAAGAATGAAATCTTCAGCTGCAACATAAATGTAGAAGGCACTCTGACTCTAATGTAATCTAACTGCAATATAAACAGTTAATGTAGCACTACTGCAAAACAGCTGATGCTGAGGAGCTGACATCCACCCTCTGTGCTTTTTGAGGCAGTTTGCTTTGGACTAACTCTAAACTGAACCCATGGACAAAACAGCTACCAGTGTTTTGCAGTATATATGGGTAACTCCTGAAGGTGACCTCTTGGTTTAATTTCATCTAAAAAGGCAATAGTCTGTGACCACAAAAGCATAGAAAGGAGGAGGTAAGAGACTGGTTTTCAAAGTGAAAGCCAAAATTCAAATTCTGATGTTGAAGTAGTAGATAGAATTTAAACTGCTCTCCCTTGAGCATTCACTTTGGCTGTGGAAACAGTTCTTAACACTGACAGACTTTAAGAACTTGCAAGCATCTTGAACACCCAGAAGCAGCTGGGTGTCCAGCCTA
This sequence comes from Thryothorus ludovicianus, assembly GCA_013397245.1. Lineage (NCBI taxonomy): Eukaryota > Metazoa > Chordata > Aves > Passeriformes > Certhiidae > Thryothorus > Thryothorus ludovicianus. Next base: position 54,198 of record VZTB01015574.1, on the reverse strand, counting down.
GACATCTCTCCATTCCACTGGAAGCACATGGCACTGCAATCAGATAGAAAATAATGATGACCTTTTTTACAGCCAGGCAGTGAGTGATATTATTTGTGATCTAGAGAGCCTAATTGCTGAGAACTTGTTTGCATGAAAAATCTACTTTTGTTTTTGGGTCATACACATCCGCTGATGGAAACAGTCATAAGGTGTTGAAAACTTTGGTGGCAGAGGATATTAAGAGCAGTGAGCTCTTTCAGGAATGATACTTGGCTTTGATTATCTCTGACTGGTTATGTACTTGTTTTCTCTGCCTTTTTTGTATTGACATAATTTTAATTTCATAAAGAATACAGACCTCAGCAGAGGTTTTTTTTTTAATTAAACATGGTAGAAGAATGAGATACATACATTTTCATTCTAAAGACAGTACATTCTAAATATTTTTGTAACACTTCTTGTCATTATCATAAGTATTTTAAAGTACTTATGAATTAGTATAAAGTGGTATATCTAAACTAGCAAAGGCATAGGGAGGCATTTTAAACTTGGCATCCCTATTTGTTATTAAAAATGAAGGACAGAAATTATGATAATGAATGAGTCTAGCATGTTCCTTTAATTTGTGCACACAGATGTTTATTCAGAAAAATATGATGTTTTTAAACGATTTTTAAAATTCTTGATAGCTGGATTTTAAAGGGAAAAAAAACCTTAAAAGAATTCAATTAAAACCACCACTTAAAAATATTATCAAAGCTTTGAAACAAATCAGTTTAGCAAGTTCTCACTTACATAGCATTATTCCCTTAATAGGAGCATTACTTGACTTACTCAAGTGCTTTATAAACCAAGCAATTACTCCTCACAACATGTCCAGTACAGGAGGTTAGTATTTCCACATTAATTTCTGTTGGGAGAGAAACCGAAGTGGAAAAGAGCAAGACTGTTCAAAACTTGAGGTCCTAGTTCACCAGAAGAAACACTCAGAAAAGCCTCACAACAGCCCTTATCTTCCAGAAGTTGGAAAATGCATTTCAGAAGCTTGTAAAGCTGTTCAGCCTTTTAACTGTGTGTCAAAACATGCAACACACTTATGATTTAAAAAAAAAAAAAAGAAAAAAGTGAAGAGAAAATGTTCTAAAGGGAAACAGCAAATTAAATATTTTTGTCTTTGCAACTCCACTCTGCCACTTTCAGTGATCATGTTTCCCTTGTATTTTGTATGGATCCAATGTAAAGTGCTCGAAGTATATTTCCTCTTCAGAACTTTCCAGATTACCCTTTGGAAGCATCTTTCTGTCTCCCTGGGCTCTCCCAGATCCCTACAGTGCAAAGATTCCTAACTTGGCTGCAGTAATTAATTGTGTGAAAGGAGATGATATGAAGGAGGTCTTCCGTACCTAGGAATCACGAAAAGTCAACAATGTGACATACATGGAAAATGTTTGTTATTTGCAGCCTGACAAAGTTATTCATTCTAAAGCACGATTCAGAATAATAAACCTGTTTGCTCTTTTCAGCCAATTCTATGAGGTAAAACTTCTGTGCATGCAAAGGCTGAACTTAGCTAAAAAAAATGAACAGAGATGATATTGACTATAGATTTCAAAATGTTTGGCACACTTGGCAGAAGACAATTACAGAACCATCCAGAATGAAAAGCACTGGAGTACAATTTAAGCAGCAGTGGCAAAAATGCAGTTACCTTTTTGGAATTCATACACAATCTTTGAAATAGCAGTCTCTCCCCATTTTGGAGAAACTAAAAGCTTTTTCTTGAGAATTATATGATTTTCTTCTGGATTAAAATTTTGACACTTCATGCTCTCATACACTGGAAAGCTCCTTTTTAATTTAGCAGATTTCATGTAAACACTGGATCCAATGACAGCATACGACAGCAAGAAAACACAACACTGCCTGTGTATCAGTGGTGTGGACTGTCTCCATCGTGTCTCGAGCACCACTAAGGAATGTAGGAACAGTGCCAGACATTAATTTCCACTCTTACACAGAAGTGTCACCGCTGAGGCTTGTTTCCATGAAGTCAAATTAACTACATTTCATTGTGCATTTTAGGCATTCCTAGATAGGCTGCAAAGGAGAAATTTAATTGCAATGAATGTTTGAATATGCCAAGAGTCATATCTGGCTCAGAAAGTCCTTCATCTGCAGATGGGTGGAGTCTGAAAGAATACTGAATTACTCATAAATTTTCCAAGTCATCTGATGCTGGCCACAGCGGAAGATGGGTTAGATGAACATTTGGTCCACGCCAGTATGGGTAATCTAATATTCTAATAGAGTAATTCTGCCTCAAAAAACCACTGGTGCAGAATGACACCTGTAGGTGATGCTTTCATCAAAAACTAGATTCAAAACAGTACTTTTACACTCCTCGTCATCTTTTGATGGCAACACAAAGGTAAAAACTAATAAGAAAGCTTTCATAATATTACCTAGCAAATCAGTTCTCAGAAAACATCCATTTTTAAAAAAACTTTCCTGTGCAGAATACATTTAGAATTTTAAAGATGCCAGAGAAACAAATAGACTTCTGACTCCACGTCACTTTGGAAGAAACTTTTCCAAAAGAACACAAAATTGGCCACTCAGAAGCACTTTCAGGCCTGTGCCTTGTTCTCAACAGGACATGGAGGGAAGCATGCATGTATATATTCCCACAGATTCCTCATATACTCATGCTGATACTGTCCCTGGAAGTTTCTTCATTTAGAAACGGTATCTCTGTGTTTGAAACTTTGGAATGGATTTTTGCTTAATTTCCATAACGATTTTCTCAACCATTTTAAACTTTTAAAATCTACGCCCAGTAGCACAGTTCCACATCTCAACCAGCTGTGCCTAAAAGTGGCGCACACGGTTCACACTGAAACTGGCACCCACTAGGACTATTCAGCAACTGCTTGTGGCACTGGGAGCTGGAGATTTCAGTGTGAAGGAATTTGTTTTAGAATCATTAACATGACTGGATGTTTATGCTTGGAAATGCCACACAGAAGCAAACAATCTAAAACTGATCTCTGCAGGACTTTTACTAGGAAACAACAGAAATGCATCACTGAAAAATATGTCCCCTTTGAGAAAGTTCCTTCTATTTTTCTTCATGGAATTAACGATTTTTAAAATTTATATATATAAATAGGAAAAAAAACTCCTAAGATGGTTTTGGTTTGGGTGGTGGTCATGGAAAATAAAAAAAAAGCTATGCAAGAAAGATCTAAGCCTACAAACACAGCATGAATTTGCTCTTTGTCAGAAGTTCTTTATCACAAAAAATATATAGAAAACAAAACATTCAAATGCTGTTCCCCCATCAGAGTTACCAAACTGGAACTGATTTGTGACTGAAGCTGTAGGAGTTTAGGAATACAGAATACATGTGAGGGAGCATCAGAGCCATCTACTGGGGTCAGTCCACTGTTGCTGCAGACTTGTCTGATAAATTATTGTCTCCCCAAAACAGCAATACTGCAGTGATATTCACCTAGAAATTTGCCATTACATAATTTAAAAAAAAAAAATCCTAAAATCAAAGAGAAAATAGAAGCCGTAGGGTTGATTAATTGGATGTGAGGGGAGGTTTAAGTAGCTTCTCCTTACTTCAGGTTTTAGAAATACTTTTCGAATAATGGTATTTATTTGTAAATACCACAAATGAATAAAATGTCTTCTGTGGGTGTTTGGGTGATCAATTTAAAAACAAAAATTAAACTTAATATTTTTAGTATTACTCATAATTATTGCTCAAATCTGAGAAAGAGATTTTTTAATCTCTTTACTCAAACAGAATTTTACATGTTTGTGTGTGTATATATATATATATATAAAGACACACATATATAAGAGGACTCATTTCCTGCAATAGCTCAGTCAAGCTTTAGAGAGGATAGAGCAGTTCCTGTGTCCTGTAAACATATAAAAATAGCTGCCTCCACTCTCCAAATATTTGATTCACCACAATTTTATAACAAAATTTATTGGAATTTGCAGAGCTAAATTTTCAACTAGGCTTTAATAACTCCCATACTAAATGTTTTAAAGCTTTCTTCCAAAATAGATCATGTATAGACAGAGAAAAACTTAAAATTTATAGGTACTAAGAAGCTACACTTCGAAATGTCTAAAATTAACATGCAGCTTGTTTACCTGTACTGGCCAGGAAAACATGCACTTTTTCAATTATAAACACGTTAACAAGACAATATAAACAATCAAATGTGAGATTAATTTAGCTGCATTATACTCATATTCCCATCTTCTCCCTTTATTTAACCATGCTGCCCTCCTGTGGATGGCAGGACATGTAAAATGCCATGGCCCAGACTAAAAAAAATCTGGTTAAAACTGATCCCTGTTACGTGTTTGTGACAGACTTGAAGAGGAAAAGAAAATGACACCCTGTAATCACAAAAAGTGGTCAAATTACACTTTAGGGTAAGGACTGTGAAACTTATATTTCAAATAGTTTTAAAATGAGTATTTTAAATTAGTAGAATTTTCTATTGTTCCACAAATGAATCTGTGGGTGCACAGTCATACATATTAATAATGCATTTATTCTCAAATTAGGGGGAGAACACTCATCGCATAACGATGAGTTACTTCATCTGCTGAAGTGCCAACACAGTTGAACACATGCATTACAAAGATTATCCAACAACTCAAAAAGCATAGAAATAATTTGCAAAAGTATCAGTATTTGGAAAACAAAAAAATGCTAATTAGTTAAGCTGTAATCTTTTTTTGCCTGCTACAGAGATACTACAAACATCTTGAGCAATTATTGAGTAAAAACATGTTACATCTTCAAAGAAAAATATAAAAGATGACTTGGAACAGAAGAATCTAAAATTAGGGGGAAGTCTACAATCAATTATTCAAGGAAATTCTCTCATGCAAAAAAAGTTTCTTTTTTTCTCAATTACATTTACATAAAATGTTGTTATAAGGGATGTTAATAATCAACAGGAAATTAAAATTATGCACTAAAATATTAATATAACTTGAGCTCAAGAGTTGTCAGATTTGTTAAATCACTGGTTTAAAACAGAACAATGCAAAACAGATCCCTAAACCCATAAAGTACAACTTCATGGCATAGGACTGCTGCTTTTCTTCTAGACTAAATTTGTTAATGCTGACAAACTGTGCTTAAAGTCTTAATGATAAAAAATGCTTTAAAATACTTTTCTCTCTGAAGAAAGACTAAAATTTTTAAAAGCTACAAAATGTAGTGTTATTTTCTGATGCTAAACTACATTAGGAAGTAAACACCTTTTCTTTAGAATCTTCTCTTCAACTCAGAAACAAAAATGAAAAGTGAAATGTTAAGTTTTAAATCAAGTCGCTCTGTCAAAATATTTTTTTTTATTGTTGAAAAGACTGTGAAATAAATAAAAAGTCTCAGGAATGTGAAAAAATGTAAGAAATTCTTTTGGACCAAACTAGACAAGACAGTTTAGTCATATGCCATTTTGTGCCAATTAGCGAAGTTGCTGACATGCCATACCAATAAAAAAATGACCTAAGCAGTAGGACTAATTAAATGAAGTAAGGTAATTAAAAGCCTCTAAATATATAACAAAAAACATGGCTGAAAGTGTTCTATAATGTTGTCATTTTATTTTCCCATTATCTGCTTCTCTGCTGAGTTTTAATCAGTGCATCTACATGCATAAAACATAGTGTCCAGATGTTAATGTGTTGATGGCAAGAATCAGGTGTTCAATTAAAATATATTGAGTGTGCAAGGAAAGAAAACAATAAGCCTTCCATTAAGGAGACTATATACAGCTCAATTAAAAATAAATGTAACATTTGTGATTAAGTTGAACATCCACATTCTATAATGGCAATAAAGTTTTACATTACATGAGTACTTTATTAACTTAATCATCCAATTCTAATCTAAGGATCACAGTTATTTTTTGTTTGAAAATTGATCCATTGCTTCTCAATATACAAAACAATGGTAAAGCTGCATTTACAGAAATGTTTGGTTTCCCTCTGAAGCTTTTTTAATTTTCATCAGTAACGAGTAAAAAACCCCAGTTGTAACGTATGTACCATTTGTAGCAATCTTAGCCTAGCAGGTATTCTCAGCTACTGGCAATATTTGTAATTTTTAATACCTGTCCTGAATGTGTTGCTTGCATAACTCCAATTTCATTTGGATGTCTCCATTACTCAGAATGTGCTTCTAAATGGCTTGACTAAAAGATCTGTAAAATGACATCCCATGCTCAGCCTATTGCCCTTAACTAAAAAGCATCATTCTGTACTCTTAAATCTTTAGACCTTTGCTTCAGATCTTACCTTGTCCTTCAAAATTAAGGCTTTAAACCACATGAAAAAAGGTTAGAGAGCTACAAACATTCAGCTTTAGAAAAGAGAATTGCTATCTGCTATCCAGCTGTGAGGGGAGCACATTTTGAGGCATGCTTCTCTACACCAACTTTACTAAAAACTGAGCCAAGTTTCTTACTCTCTTTCACTTGATCTATGACATAGTGCATTCTGTGTAAGACCGAACCTAAAATGATCTCAAAATTTAAATCAGAAGTTAAAATCACAAATATAGTAACCCATGATAAAAACACTTCTAAGCCACTGATTTACTGAGCAAGGGTAACTAGTCGGGTATTTAGGAGAAGGTACACTTCTCTCATCACAACCATATTGATTTTCATATTTGGGAAAAAAAAAACTATGAAGAAAAGCAGATGACAGTTTTGGGCTGGCAATCTTCTGTCAGAGAAGCTCTCCATGTAGAAGGAAAGAGAAGCTAGTCTGACCCCAATGAAGACTTAGTGGTGGAACTCAGACCTACCCCTACCAGAACACCTCCCCTGCCAATTTGTCCCCTGATTAGTCCACACAAACAGCAGTGTGAAAGGCAGTCTTAGAGGTTGAGGTCTTGGCTAACCATCGCTCCAAAGACAAACCATATACAAACCATGTATGATTTAACATACATGTGCAGGGATTTACATACATGCATTTTTCTTGAGACCCCACCCAGTGCAGTGTGTCCAGCCCCTGGGCCACCAACATAAGGACAAGGACCTGGAGTGAGTCCAGAGGTATGGAGCACCTCTCCTATGAAGAAAGGCTGAGAGACTTGGGGTTGTTCAGCCTGATTGTTCTCTTCTAGAGAAGACAAGGCTTTGAGGAGACTTTAGAGCAGCCTTCCAGAACCTAAAGGGAACCTACAAGAAAACAGGAGAGGGATTTTTTGCAAGGGCATGTAGTGATAGGACAAGGGGAAATGGCTTTAGGCTATAGGAGGGTAGGTTTAGATTAGATATTAAGAATAAATTCTTTCCTGTGAGGGTGGTGAAACACTGGAAAAGATTGCTCAGAGAAGTTGTGGATGCCTCATCCCTGGAAGTGTTCAAGGCCAGATTAGGTGGGACTTTGAGCAACATTGCTGAGCAGGCACAAAGTTAATTTAAGATGGGATTAAATTAAAACAGGTTTGTGATGGCAAGCACACAATAAAGACCATTTGTAGTGTGGGTAAGTTCTTCTTTACAGTTTTTATTTAAATATAAAGACTGAGTGAGCTTATATTGCATAACTCTCTATGAAAGCATCACTACACTGATGACATTGCAGAAACTTCCAGCCTACCAAGGTGATGCCTATTTGGGGATGAGACATACTCAAGGTCCCTGACAAAACAGTACAGTATTGATCTGCCAATACAATTGTGTTAACATTTAACAGGACATGGACTATTTAAAGGGTGCTAGCTATGACACACATACTATTTGAACAAAATAAGAGTAGTACAGGACCACGGGGCTCTGCTATTATGTCAAAAAATAAATGCAATACTTTAATAATTGAAATTATACTACTGTGGAGAAAAAAACAAAACCCAACAAACCATCTAATTGAATTTATAAGAAGGTACCTCGGCCTTTACATTCAGTATTGTGTTAGAATTATTTCTGCCCATAAAGAATAGTGTATTATGAATTAAAATCCACCCTCAGATAGCACAACTGACCCTATAGTTTCTGAGGCAACATTCTGACACACAGGGTCACATACTCTTAGTTTCTGAAAATATGTCTGCTGCCATAAGTACCTTTGATTTTGTAAAGGCCTAATTTTGTCTTTTCCAAAAGACAAAAATTAGAGGAATTTTAGCTTCCTAGAAGTAACAGATGGGCAGCACAAGAGATAGAGGGACATAAGAGACAGGTAGCATGCCCCCATCCTTGCAGTTAATAGGACTGGCACTTCTGGTGTAGAAATAATGCCAGGTCAGGCCAGATCTTATGCAGGGTGAACATACGTCAGGTGAAAATAACTCTCTCTTAAATTTGATGTCACAGATGAGTGGGCCAACCTCTTTCAAGTACTTAAATCAAGTACCTAAAGAAAAAAGATTTTATCTACATTGGTAGATTGGTCTAGGTAAGGAGTGTGATTTTGAAGAAAATCCCTTCATTGCCCCAAAGTTGCAACACTTGGTTCACACTGCAGAATTGATCCATAGCAGGTGAACTAGATGCCTCCTGCATTAAATGAAATCAGCTGTGGTGCTCAGCTAGTGTTCCTCATATATTCCAGGGACTAAGGTGCTGTAAGTCTAGGACAAGGCAGGACAGAGATTGAACTATATCACCAGAAATGCATGTGAGGTGATTACCAGACCCCCAGCAATCACTGAGTGTCTGTACAGATCTGTTTGGGCACACTTCACACTTGGCTCCCTTTGTAGTCAAGGAGACAAATGCCAAACAGAGATCAGGTTTTCCAGATTACCATGTCTTTGTATTGGCTAACATAATTTTGATAGCCATCAGTGGCTAAAAATCCTTCATTGCTGCCTCAGACAGTCCCTTACAGCTCTTGGAACCATTAATTCTTTAATTCTTCTCTCTCCATGCTAGGATTACTACATGCAATTAGCCTTCTTGGTACAGGGCTGAATCTCATCCCACTGTTGCAACAAGTGGCCATTGCTAGAAGGTTCTCAGTTGACCAGGCTCTCTCAACAGTGGCGATACATTCAAATGTGCCCATGTGGAGAAGACATGAATTTGGAGTCAGTCCCATAAACTGTAATGACAAGTCCTAAGTGATGCTGCAGCACAGCTCATCACCATCTTCATGGCCTGGAAATGATCTCTTCTTTTTTGTGATGAGCTGAGAATTGCTGCCAAAGGTTTTTCCACTCATTTTTTTCCTTAACATATTCACACAAAGACCAAGAATTTGAGATGGGAAGAGCTTTAAAGTTAAGAATTGCAAACTAAAAATTAATAGTATAAACTAGAAAAGTGTACCTAGGTGTTCCATGGGTCACTGAGATGTTTGGTCATAGGTTCTGAGATATTACATAACAAGAGTAAAAACAATTGGCATTTATATAAGAATGCAAGGCACCATTAAGGTAAACCATAAGAAATAATCCATGCCAAAAGAAGAGTTTAGGACACAACGAGAACATGAATAATGATGTTAAAGAAGGCTGAGAAAAGAACAAGGTACAAAATCCAGTATGCAGGAAATGGACAGGTACCAGCATGACCACTCACCCCAACTGCTTACTTTGTGAGGTTGACTTTAGCAAAGCTGAGCCAAAAAAGCATTTGACATACATGCAGTACTAATCATGCAGTACTTCCATACCTAATAAAGTATGCATACTCCATTCTAGTGAAGGAAAAAAGATATTGAACAAGTGTTGCTACAGTTATGATCTAAAGACAATACATATACAACTGAACCTGTATCACTCTGCCCATTACAGAGCTGAAGAAAACCCATCTTAACATTTCAGAAGCATGGAGCTTTAGGGTGAACTATTGAAAAAGAAACACCCTATATAAACAGTTAACACCCTATATAAACAGTTGTAACACTTTTTTAATGTAAGGGTAGATTCACAATTTAAATATAAATTACATATTGATAAAAACAGATTCTTTAATCTATTCTCAATTCTTTTACTTCATTTTTGAAAAAGTTATGAGCAAAAGCAAACCATAATTTTTCATAAGAAAATAAATATTTTAAGTTTTACGATCAACCTTGCCTAACACATAGATATTTTTCACATGAAGTCTGTTGTGATTAAGCTAAGTGAGTTTGGATCTAAATTTATATCTCAGCTTTTACAAATATTTCAGATTAATTACTATGGAATAAATGAAGAATGACACCTTAATTAGTAATGCTTCACTTGGCAATTAGGATTCTCTTGGCTTCTTTTAGCAATTAAAGTGGCAGTGGCATATCATTAAGATCTTCAAAGATTCTCTGTGCCTCCTCAGAAGCAATTATGGTGTGAAGCACTGAAAATCAGGCTCATAGCTATAATCTGTTCTCTAAGGATCTAGCAGCAGGATAAACACTTCTGCTTCCTCCTTCCATAATAATTTTGCATTAACCCATTATCATTATCCAATCAATCAGTAATGTAATTTTAATGTGTCATTTTTCATGAAGTTCAATTTAATTTTTAAAGTAACGGATTATAGCAAATTGATTTTGCAAAAGTGTGTAATAGTAAAATCATTTAAATGAGGACAGTTATCACATTAGCACTTTTCTCCATGGCAAGATGATTACATTGAACAATGAAATACCAGCATTAAGCACAAAGAAGCATAACAGAAAATACTCACACGAGACACCTTGGTATAATAATTGTAACACCTTCATACCTCACTAAAACTGCAGCTTATAATGTACATAGGAAATTTTGACCTTAATATATACAAGTGCATGTTCCTTTACAAATGTTAAAATGAGGACAGGTTTGTCAGAATTTAACAGAATAAGATGGTTGCACCTATAAGAATGACATTTTCGACCCTCTGACAGAATAAACAATTCGCTTTTGAACCCAATTTAAAATTGTTTATCAATTATGGGCCAAAATTTGACCAATATTTCTGCAGAATTATACATCCACTGTTTAAGTTTTTAAATTTCCTGTTACGTTCTCAGTAGTCTCATTCTAAATGTTGGAAGTCCTTGAAATACTTGGGTTTACTCTGTGCTGGGGTTTATGAGTTTTATCTTGCAGAAAGGGATACTCAGGAGCTTGTCTTCAGGGTCTCAGGGTCTTGGATCTTCAGAGTCAGCAACTGTCTGTGATTTACTCTTGAAAAGAAAGATTATCTCCTCTTCATAAGTTTTCTTGAAAAGCTCTTATGATCCCAAAGGAATCACATTAATTTCATGCTGTAGTTAAATTACAGATCAACCATTCCAGTCTTTTCCAGTACAAGGTGTTCAGCAGTGTCTTCATTTAGTCAAGTATTCTGAAGTTTGCTGCCAGGATATTTTCATAGCAGTTTGTTGTATTTCCTTCTTCAGGATTTTTCACTGAGTAAAGAAAATATGCTCTAGACATAGATTTGGGATGTTAGATGAGACTTTGGCACACCTTGATGGAAAGAAAGGAGCAGGCATTCCTGAATGTGCAGTGGTGTTTCCTGCGCCGCATATTGCAGGTATCGATCCCATTTTTTTAACAACCTCACTTATTTCCTTCAACAGTCCACTGTGTTTGAAATTCAAACAACGCCGATTTCATCAGCCACAAAACATATCTTCCATGAGTGGTAAAACCCTTGCATTAACAGTTTGCTTCAGCACTACAGAGCCACCTACAGCTGCAGTGCTTGTCTTGATCAAACCTGAGATTGTCATGCTAGGTCTAGACTGAACATGGATGGGGAAATGAAACTTTGTAGATCACATCTCTTTTATCTTTGAAGTCAATTAAACTCATCTGAAACTCTGATACTTATTTATGCCTTCCTGCCAGAAATTACAATGAAATCTTTTGCCTAGGTCACATTGTCCATGCATTGAGTCTGAACATGAGCCAACTCTAATGCAAAAGTGTTGTGAACATGTCAGTGACAAAATTTCTGTACTGCCGGTACGGGCATCATTGTGCCAATTTCTGGTTTCGTGTTGGGTTTTGGCCAGCTATTATATCTCCCTATCTCTGCTGCCAAGTCCCTATGACCTCTTCAATGAGAGTAAAAGAAATCTCCAACTCACTTTTGCTTCATAAATAAGTTTCTTTATGAGACTATTCCCTTTAGAGATACAGGCTTTTGTTCATTTTCTGTATTCCAGACATCCCCATTAGCTCCTAAGGTACTCTTTGGAAAAGAGTTCCTCAGCGTGGGGAGATGAAAATGAGGTTCTTTGGACAACTTGGGCACTAGAGGCCAGCTAGACTGAGCAAACGGTGCACCCCATTTGCAAGAGTAACAGGACAGACCAGAGAAACTGTGCACAATATAAAATCATTTTGAGAGGGAGAGAATAGATTTTACTGTGACCCAGCTGAGACGAATACACACAATTTCTGTGATGGGATAATCTCGCAGCAGACAAGTGTCTTGCATCCCACAGTGTTTCAACATGTAGCAAGATCTCACAAGGCAACAACTGTGACAAACAGGAATCAGGAGTATTTTTGTTATTGGTTAGTGAAATAAGAACCCTACTTTACGGTAATCATCCCTTTCCTACACATGAGGAAGACTGGTTGAGGATTATCTTCTCACAGAGGAGTTTCAAATGGCACAAAACTAGTCAAAAAATCGCCCATTTGTATATGGATTGCTGATCATTTAAAAAAAAACTTGGAAGGCCTGATGCTGGCAGTGGGCAATCTCTCAGGCATTTTTAGAAAGATTTACCTTCTATAACATATTTGAGACTAGTTAGGAATAATTGTAGTAGAAATGACAAAGATACTAACTACTGTTCTGAGTGCAAACAAGAAAAGTTTACCATACTACCTCCAGTGCATCTTTTCTGTTATTCAATTACCAGTGTCTCATCTCTGATAAAACAACATGTACCTAGTAGTTGCTTTGAGAAAACCCAGAGAATGCTTACACAGCCTAAACACCTAAATTTTTTGGCTGCTATAGTGAGGTCATATGATTAAATGACCAGAAAAGAACTCCAAACTATCTAATGTTATGTAAATCTTGCAAAATTCAAACAAACTCAACAGCTTCCATTTGAATTCTGCGTTTCCTCGTCTTAACACTCAAAAAGTATGCATTCCACCTAAGGTCAAAGGAAAACTTTGCTCTTTGAGGCAGTAGCTGAAGTCATTGCTCTGTTACCCTTTTCTAAGAAGAAATGCAACAGCAGCAAACAGAAAGCTAGATGGTGCTACTATGCTGACTTTATGGTTACAACCAGATAGGCAGCACACAAACTTGGAAAAACGAATCAAATACTATAAAGGGATCCAGAAGAGTTTACATATGTAGATGAAGAAATGCTGTAGTTAGGTAAATATTTGAGAATTTTAACATTTGTTTCAGGAAATTATGCTATGTTGGTAAGAAATGAAAAAGATAAAAAAATCTCTGGAATAATTCTCTCTTGCTTCTGAAAGAGAAAAACATTAAGGAGAAACGTATTTTCAGTAACTGTTGAAAAGTAATATACAAAGTTTTATATCATAGAAAGTGGTACTAATTGAAGAAGTCTATACTTCATATTACCATATAATGCCAAGCATTAGTAAGGATTTTCTATGATATTGGAAACATCTTAAGTATTATTGTAGGTTTCACTTTGAAGCAATTCTACACATATTCATTTAAGAAAAAATAAACTTGAAGTACTAAATTAGCAAAACATTGTATTTCACCTTTTTACTTTTTACTGTTGATAAAACGAATTTTTTATTCTGACACATTTGTATGTTTTGCCTCAGAGACTAAGGACTGACACATTTCAATTATGAAGGCTTATCTGTGACAGGGATCTTGCAGTGCTTGCTAAGAGAAGTGATTTTATTCCTGACATCTTACTTTAACTGTACAAGTAGCCCAGAATGGCAATAGAGTAATTTCAATGTATTCACCTTGCATATTTTTCTGAAATAATGACAGTGGGAGCAGATCTCATTTTCATACCAAACCCAGATTACACATCTTCAAGTCGTAAAGCTAATTCTGTTTCTCGTCCTGCCCTTCTTTGCCGGGTGACCATGGACAAACAGCCCATAAGAGCTGGCACCACTCTCATTCTGGCTGAATTCAGGGCCCCCATGGCTCTTCTCAGCTGAGTTATGAGTCAGGAGCAGCAGTGACTGCTCCAGGTTTACCCAGGTGACAGCACACACAACAGCTCTACCACTGAGCAGCCAGCAGACCCCAGCTTTGTCACCAAACTGCCCGTGACCTTCTGTGATCTCTGCTTATCCCTATGTTCCATTTCACTCAGCTGCAAACCAGATTATACTCATCTTCATCTCTAAGGAAGCGTGACACATCGGAAAAAAGAGAGGAAAAAATTACTTATCCTCTAACTCTACATCTTAGGAGACTGCTAAGAGAGTATTTATCTAACAGAATTCCTTTAGTTCCGAAACTACAGCAGCAGGAGGAGAAATGTGATTCTTCATTCAGGAACCAGTAGCTATATTTACTGCTTATAAATGCTCTCCTAAGAATATCTTGGCCAATTTCAAGTGCAAAAGAGAAAAAAATTTAAAACATTAGCAAATTAATGCTGATCTTTATATTGTCAAAATACAATTATAAACAAAAAACCACAAAGCAAAACAAAAAACATCAACATGTTGAGAGAAAAAAATAATTTCACACAGATTCCTTATTATTACGGAGACTACAATTTTAAGTAAGTCACCAAAATATTTTCTTTATAGAAGAGAGACAGAGAGAAAATTTTAAGTGCTTGTAGAATGTTTATTCTAAATGCAAAGGTTTAAGAAACTAAAGGTATATCATTTCTATATGCAACATGTCATAGCAGAAAGCAGAACAGAACATAAAAGAATGAATTTTGCCCTTCAAATCTTGGAATAAGTTCAGGGCAAGAGCGAGGCTGAAATGTTTTACTTAAGAAGTCAAATCCAAATACTACCATTTAGTAATACTGTCCTATTCAGGCTGTTTAATTAGTAAGAACTTTATTTTACTTTATTATTTATTTTCCTTTCTTTTTTTTTTTGTGATGAGACCACTGAGAACTACTAATCCTTTTAAAGCAAGCTTTTAAAGAAAATCTCAGTATTCCTTTTTTATTTCTAGATCGGAAGAAGTAGAATAATACCCCTTAGTAACCACTAGGCTATGCTAAGATACAACTCAACAGGCCCACAATCTACTTTTTAAAATAATGCAAGATTTAAATGCACGCAGATGTGCAAAGGCACATCAAAAACCCCCGTGCATTAGAGAAGATATTTAGAGTAACCTACATATCTTGACTCAATTAACCTGTCCTGCTGGGGTTTTCAACCCTAATATAATTAGGAATTAAGGAGATTCAATCGAGCCTTCCTGAAGCAAACAGTACTTTCTTAATGCTGCTACTGTAACTCAATAGAAAGAAACAGGCTTTTAACATTTTATAGAGGAAGTTTTTTGCTCAGATTTTACTTCTTTGATGATTTGTTTTAGATTCAAAATTGCAACAGAAAAAAAATAGAAATGTTAAAAAATTTCCTTTTGTATGGGTGTTTGCTTTACTAAATAAAGGAAATTTTAAAAGTATCTGATATGTGCTCCTCAGTGTAGATGAGCAAAAGGTTACCACATTCTGTGAAAAAGCAAATACAATGCAAATTATGAGAAAGGAATCTGGAATACCATGAATTGTCAATAATTGGAACTGTTCTACAAATCCCCATTAATGAGCAATATTTACCTTGTCACCACTCAGACCAGCTGTGAATGCTTTGCCTTGTAATGTATTGACAGGATTCAGATACAAAAAGATGGTTATATATCAGTCAAGTTAATTCCCACTTTAAGAGTTTTTCATGTAAGAATAAAAATAAAAATGCAAAATAAGTAATTAGATTATATTTACTGTAAGATGTACAACAGTGTTCCATTTTTTTAAGCATGTAACAGAATATACTGAATATCATGACTTGTTTCCTTGATCACTTTTTTTCTTAGAAGTCATAGTGGAGTAACACTAGATAAACTGTATGAATGTCTCAACATAAAAATAAACATCTTTTTTGCAGAAGTACAAATGAACTTCAATTGAGATTCACAGTACTGTTGAGTCGTAAAGATTTTTATTTCTTGCTCTTAGAAAGGTTACAATTCATAATTAAAAATTCCAACTTTATAATATAATTTAAGATATAATTTTTGGTTATGACTGTGGAAATCAAAGCGAGAACATGATTTGAAGGTGCTGCAGTCCAGAATACTATTTGTTTCTTTAGTACAAGAGAGTATAATTTGTTGAATTGAATATTCTTGAAGCATAAATGCGAGACAAGTTTTGAAGTCTTCCTGCATATCCCCTGTGTTAGTAAGCCAGTCTTAAAAAGGTGAAACTTTTCTGGAGATAAAATTGAAAACCACCATTAGATTGGACCTGTGGGTTTTGCCAACCCTGCAGAACCTGAGATATTTGGGCACAATTCCCATATCTAAAAAACCTGTCTCTTACTGTAATTATTGTAGATAAAATATTAATCTCATACAACCCATCCTTCTGCAGTTGGATATAGGATAAAATTTGAATTCTGAATAACTTTTGAGACTCTCATCTGAAAAACATATGTAATGCCAACAGATTGCCTTCTTTTCCTATGAGAGACATGAATCTTGTATGTCAGTTTGTTAACTCTGACATACAGAAAATGTAAGATGTATATAGTTAAAACATTGGATAAGGATAAAGCATGAGATGATTCTGAATAATACAAAGAAGAATTAGAACTTAGCTGGGTTCAACACACTAACTACACTAGAAATCTCATATAAAGGTTGTAAAATTCAACTTGCTGACAATGATGAAATTCCAGGAGAAGGGACGATCACATTCTGTCATCCTTTTATATCCATTCCTTTTGTGTACTCTATGACACTGTACTTAAATATCTGATAACATTCTAACAATGAAATAAATAAAATAAAATAAAATAAAATAAAATAAAATAAAATAAAATAAAATAAAATAAAATAAAATAAAATAAAATAAAATAAAATAAAATAAAATAAAATAAAATAAAATAAACGTAGACAAAAATCTCTCTGTCATTTTCACAATTCAGGACAGCAGCAGCTGCCTTTGAGCTCTTCAGCACTTGATTTTATCTTATGACCTCCTTCATTTTGTTTTATGCAAACAGCGATTTAAAGCGACACTAAAGTTATTTGCATTTCCATATTTTGCAGGTTTTCTAGGGAATTACAGAGCCTGGCACTGTTATAACCCTGCTAAGCAGAGCACAAGCCTTTGGCTGAGCAATGTCACAATGTGACTCCCACAACTCCTCAAGCATGGGAACCTTTTCTACCAGATGCTTCCTCAGATTCACCTTCATATGCCTGTGATCCTGAGAGGTGGCATTATTTTCTCTTAAAAACTGGAGAATTGAAATACTAAAAGTTTTAGTTTTCAGATATCAATTTTTTAGGATATTTGGACTTGAACAGCACAATGAATATTTAAAGCCCATTTCCATTGACTTCAGCTAATAGCTGTGAGTGCCACCTCTGTGAAATCACACTCCAGTTTATCAAACTGGACACAGGAAACAAATAACATACCATCAGTTACTATAGGTGGAAACATTTGTCTCTTGCAAGGAAATCCTGTACAACACAAATGGGAATAAAAGCCAGTTTCTTCCAAGGAACCCTCAACTATTTGAACTGCAAAATATTCCTTTACCTTTCTGATTATACTGCACATCATTCACTGCATGTTTCTAGTCCCTTCACAAATGCAGATTTCCTTGATAACACAGTATCAGTTCCGAACCAGAGCAGTTTTAATATGTGTATTGAAGCAGGTGGGAATCCCTCTTGGAAAAACAGCAAATGACCACTTAATATTTATACTTACCCAGGAAGTCAGGACAAGGCTGCAGGGAGTGTCTGGATGATGGCTCTTCATAATGTTAAGAGTTCCTGACTGCACACACTAACAATTCTACTTACAGGTGTTCTTTTTCCTCCAAATAAATAACCTTTTCCTTCCTCTCACTGCAACTCCAGTGTTTCCTACAGTACCCATCAATCTCTTCCATGGTTAGTGAAGGAATTATTAAGTTTTCATTTCACTTATATTAATGGTAGAGAAGTCCACACATCCGTTGGTGCCCTAACTTTCTTTAACAAGTTTCTAGGTAATAATCATTATAGCTAATAGCTATAAAGAAAAGGAAATGATGACTGACTTAGACCATTTTTGGTGGGAAGAACTACAGTATCTGCCTGGAGAATAGGCACAGCAGTGACCCTGAAGCAAAATGTACAAGTAAATCACAGTGCCAGGAGATGAGTATTCAAAATTGATCTGAGGAAGTAACCATCAGCAGCTGAGAAAAGGGATAATGGTTGAACTAAATTATTGACAACAATATTTGATTGGGTTCTTTAATGGTCAGACAAGACTAATGATATGAACCAGTATGGCAAACTAAATTGGAGGAGTTAGGAGGACCCTCTGAAGACCCCAGAAGAACAATTCCTTGCCAAGACAGCCTCTGGGGAAACACAGGAGCATAATGAGAGGAAACATTGGAGTTTTCTCCTTTCTGCTGGATCCAGTTGCATATTATACTCTAATTGGGGTTGCAGACAGCATGACCCCAGCATCAGTGACCTGATCAAAAATGGGAACTTCTCCTGGTCATTGCTTGGGATAAGCATATGGCAGCACAACAACCCTGATGTTTTTAGGGTGAAGTTTGCAATTGAACCAGGTCATGTGCAGATTATTCTTTGCTGATGTGGTTCAAGTCAGCCTGCCTCCATGGCTGCCTTTTGACAAGCCTGCTGAAGGGGGTGGGCAGCAAGCACCATGTATCCCTGCACTACAGCAGCAGCTGAACACCTTCCAGCAGCAGGAAACTGAATCCACGCTAGTGGCCTGGATCTAGACAAAGATGTGCCACCACCACCAAACCATTTCACAGGTGTTTGGTCAGTGCAAATGAATGGGGCAGGATGTGGGGCTCACAGAAGAGCATCATGCTTTATCACAGACAAAAATTTTCCTCTCCAGCTCTTCTGTACTCCAATTTTTTCATGTCACCTGAGTGTTCCTGCTCTCTCCTGCTACATTATTCAATTTCCCTTATGTATTTGCTGCCCTGCTTTGAAGTTTTCTCATCTCAGTTCCAGTCTCCAAGTACAGTAGCTCCAGTTCCCCTGCTGACTCCATGATTGGTTTCCCTCTCTTTCCTCACAGTTCCTGGTCACCAGCCACAGGTCTTCATCCAGCAAGTCTCATTCTTACAGTCCTAATCACTTGTGCTTAAGTTTCACAAAACCAAAATTAGGGAGAAGATTGATATCTGGGAAATTTGAGTCCAACTGATAAACACTTTGACAAAACTCAATTCAGTTTGGTTGTTTTTTTAAAGAAAGTATCATACATAGGAAATTTTGGCAATTACTGCCTGTGTACAATGGGCAGAATACAAACAGGAGACCAAAAAGAAACTTAAATACCATTGATTCTTTGTGATTGCTTTAAAACAAAAGATACAAACTTGCTTACTGTCAGCAGAGCTACCTATTTTTGCAGGTGGGCTGAGGAATAGTGGTGGCAGTCAATTAAAGGAGCTGTCTTTATGAAGGAGCTGTCAATTAAAGGAGCTGTCTATTACACATAGTTTTGGTGTTAGACAGAAAACATCCTTAAACTAGCATTCATATATAAATTTTTTTCAAGACAAAGACCATACAGCAGACAGAGAAAGGAAGGGGAGGCTATGTGGCAAATACCACTCTATTATAATTAATCCTATTTTAATGGAAAAATATGTTTCTTCTAAATATTTTTTAATAGAATGCCATAAATTGTAGCATTCAAAACCTGTATCTAAATGAGACAGTAATCTTAGTTCGGAATTTCAGATGTAGCTTTTCATCTGTCTTTACACACCACTGAACATCTGAAATGAATGTTATTCCTGACTAGTCCAAACTTTTTGTATAAAATGAAGATATAACATAATACCATACTATAGGAAACGTTTCAGACATTTATAAAGTTTTAAAAACTTTATGATTTTAGGTGCGCTTTGTTAAAACACAGGCACAGTGAGACAAAATAATGAAATAGAGACATCCAGGAAACGGACACCTACCCACAGTGCTTCATGTGAGGTGGTTTATCCATTCTCACTGCCAGTTTAATTTTCAGGTCACTGTCCTGGCTGTTTTTGGGAACTATCATTTTGTGCAGATCAGGAGACTTCGGGCTATTGGACGTTGGATATAACACAACCTGCAAGTCATGAAAAGAAAAACTTCAGCAAATTGATTTAAAAAACTGCTTGCATTCTTTAATGGAAACATCTAAGCAGTGAAGATTCTTGTTGCATCTCCTCAAATACAAAAGATGACTAAAAAGTTTTTCTAAATCTAATAAACCAGCTGACTTGATCTCATTGTAACAGACCAATTTCAAAAATTAACTCCTTCCTTCTCTTACACATGGGAATTTTCATATTATGAGTTAATAAAATTTCCTCATGTTAATATATTCTGAATTAACTTTTTTTTTTAAAAGAAACAGCTGGCATTTCAAAAGGGTCATGTACAATTGAATAGGAATCTAAACTTTTACATAATTCAGTGCTCTGCTGGAAACACCATTTGAAGCAATTTGCTGTAGCGTTATGCAATGGACCAGCCCTCAGCAGTGGCATTGCTTGAGAGAAGATAACAAAAGTATATAGTATATACCTTGTTACTATCTCCAATTTTTGATTAATAGTATTAATAAAAATATTTTATTAAAAAACCACAGAAATTGTAGATGAATTACAAAACACCTTTGCTGCAAATGGAATATAATGAATGTAAGATACTATGTGCAATTCACGTGATATGACACAAACCTTTTATTTAATCTACAGTAATAGACATAAAAACTCCCAAACCATTCAATTTTAAGTATTTAATCTTAAAAATATTTATATAAATGTCTTGAAAATTCTATTAACAACTTAATTTAGAATAGTGTTATTCACAAGCTGTTAAATATTTATTTACCATCCAAAAAAATGTATCTATTTATAGCCAGTTAAACTAAAAATTACTGCGTCATCAAATCCTTACCCAAAGTGACCTGTTCAGCAGTTAAATGCTGCTGAAACATAATTTACTTTCATTCTTATTATAAGGACTACTTTTGAATCTAGACTCTGAAGTATTCCAAAGTATTAGAATTTAGACCCTAAAATATTCAAAACATACTACTTGGGAGACTTTCATAACATTCAGTGAGTTCTGAATTACAATTACCATGAATTACCATTATCATTTCCAAAGTAACAACACCCTAAAAGCATAATTCTTCACATCTTTCATTTCTTGAAAAATAAAATTAATCATTATGTTAACCATCAATTTCTTACACATAGTACTTGTGTCATATATCTAAAACACAATATATTGTCCTCTGTGTTACTATGAAGGTTAAATTAAAGATTTGAGCAAATCTGTCTAAGCAAGTATAAATCTAACAGATGTTATTAAGCCAAAAATATTACAACAGTGTCATTCTCATCTAATCATCTGAAAGATGGCGTCAGTGGAAGGCCTTCAGTTTCTCATCTCAACATTTTGCAGAAGCACATTCCTGCATCCTGTTAATATCAGGAGCCCCAGTCAAGCAGAGAAATATGATGCATCCCTCCTAATCAAATACGCAACCTTTGTAAAACCAGTGGAAGAATTAACCTGTCAGACTAATTGAGTACATTCAGTACCTTTTAAAGCAATAGCAGAAGGACCAGTATATTCTGATTTTAGCAAACCAGGAGATTACTTTTTTTTCTTTTTGCAAATGCACAGAAACCACTATTTATAATAGAGCTTATTCTTTCTTTCTGGTTTTCATTCTGAGTAAAAGGCATTCCTTAAATAACATTTAAAAACATTATGAGCATGGTGACCTTTTCATTTTGATGCATCAAAGGGAAAATTATTTTTTATTTATTTATCCCCCTAACTGCAAGATTATATAAACAGAATTATTATACATTCCTTGCATTTAATCAGTCAGCATTCACATAGGACTGGAGGTGATGCTAAGAATTTTTCCTTTTCTACAGTCTGCAGTTCCTGTTGTCCTATAACAGCTTATTACAGCTCATACATCTCAAGTGACATCTTTCTCCTGTCAGCTTCCTGAGTTTTCAGAATGCTGATGAAAATAAAAGCAGACAAGAATATAATTAATTTATATCTGTGGTACTGACAATTCCTTTTGTGAATTTTAAAAGCAGTATTATAGAGCTTCTATTTCAAAGCTCTCACAAAGAATAAGTATCTGTCAGACTATTTAAGTATGCACTGTGCTGGGTTTGTATTACCTTTTGTCATGCCTTCCAGCTTTAAATAACGAGAGCTTGACAGAACTTTGTAATCAAACTTTTTGTTACACACAAACACACACAAAGCATTTGACAAGCATTAATTATTTTCGCAATAACCTTCATACTAATATTGCCCTTAAAGGCAATTGTAGCTACTTTGTATCACAGCATCAGGTGGCACAAGCTGCAAACTCCCACGAAATCAGTGAAATGAAAACATTTGGCAACTTCTTGATAAGAAAAGTAAAAAATTGCTGAAATGTCCATTAAAAGCATTCTCTTCCCTATGGAACACTGCAATGTGAGGTCATTGCCATTGTCCATGGAGAAACTTCCTAAGGTTATTCTGTCTCAAAAATCCTTTCGGCTCTGCCTAAGGATTTAAATCTTCTGGTTGTTTCATAATCTACTTTAAAAAAAATGAAATGGTATAAACTCAAATGTCTTCTCTGGCAGATATAACTATGACCTAGAGGATACCCTCACTGTGCCTAAAACTTTCATAAATTTCATAGAATTCCTACTGCATAATATATTTCTGTACTGCATCATACATTTCTGATGTTTTATTTTATTTTATTTTGATTTATTTTACTGTTCATATACCTGTAGATAAAACCATGGCAGTTTATTCAGCAGCAGCACAGAGAATTATGAGTTTTTAGTATAGGAAAGTGTTTACCATAATTATACTAACAGGTAATCTTCGTTAAAAAGTATAATGAACTATTAATGACTAGAAAGCTACACAGCAAACATAGCTGCTGTGCACTGCAGTGCTTCAACTCATTTAAGGCAAATTAATAGCATCAGAACAGTGTGGGTTGAGATAATTCAGTAAATTCAATCATCTCATAATCATTAAAGAATACTTGACCACGTGTTCCAATTGTATCTAGCACTACATTTCCTCAGATCGCACTGTAACAGAAAAAGTTTCAAGTTCACTTTATGCCTCTTCTCATCTGGATGTTAAATAAACACAGAAATCTTAAATATTATAGAGCAACACTTGTAGGCATTTGTGCAAAGTGATGTTCTCAAAGTATTGTTTCTAAGTTGTGGATGACTGAAAATGTTTCTCTCTTGGGCTTAAAAGATGACAGGTAGAAAGATGTTGAAGCTAATATTATTTGACAACTAAACTAACCACCATTTTTGTGATCCCATTATTTAGGTCCTCAGCTGGATCACAACAGAAGAATAATTTAAGTACACCTGAGCCAAACAATCCAGAAAAGCAACTGTTCATTCTATTTTTGGCTCATTGATCATATCTTCTTTTAAAGGTAGAAAGAAAGAAAGATTGAGTTGTCCAAAGTACTCTAAAAGCTTGAACAAACCAAGTAGGGGTATTCTTGCTTTCTCAGAGAAGATAACTGAGCAAAAGGTTCAGAGTCAAAAGAATTCTGCAGAAGTATCTCCTACTGGTACTCCCATGTTGAGATAAAGCTCTCAAGCTCACCATTGCTGGCTGCAGTTGTCCTGTTGTCAAAAGAATGTGCAGCCTTCAGAAGGGACTAATGAAGGCAAGAGACAAACTGACTAGCAAGTTGTAAGCACCTTGAGAAAAATCAAGAGTCAAGATATCGCTACATTTTCCCCTACCTGACACTTGTGTCCTCACATTCTGGATGCTCCCCAGACCCCTACTCCACCAAAGCCCATGGTATTCAAGAGCTGAACCCAAGCAATGGAGTTACCAACATTTCTCACCCAAGTACGTGAGATGAGATAGATTTTTCAAGTTGGGATGGTCTCAGACACATTTTGAAACCTCAGAATATGGGAACCAGACCTTGGTAATCGTGGTAATTCTGAGCCAACTATGCTGAGTTTTGGCTCACTGTCAGAAGCAAAAGAGATGAAACTGAAGCTCTGCATCTTAATGACCTGGCTGAAGAGGCAGGTGATGATGAAAGCATGCTATTACAGAAAATCATTGTCCCGCCTTCAGTACAGACCATACCACACAAGCATGAAACAAAGAAAGATGCAGCCTATCCACAGTTTCCTCTTCATAGAGCAGGCCTGGATCATTTTCAGAAAGCAATACAAACCTCAGCCTAGCCCCATCCTCAGGGAGGCTCCTGATGCGTGGGGCTGCTCTGGCATCTCCCCTGTGCCCTGATACCCCAGGGAGCTGCTCCTGCTTCTGGCATCCAGCTTCCTATCCTTTCTTCAAACTCTATAGTTTCCAAGAGGAAAGCTAGAAAATTTTCTGAGACAAAAGTTCTCATGCCTTATGTTCTCTTTCGGAATACAAATGGTTTTGCAAATGCTGTTTTTTTTGCTGCTGACCAAAAGTGCCTTTCCTTTTTTATTTTATTCCATACATAGGATGAAAAATGTTAACCTCATATCTTAATGTCTGGCTAAGTTATGGTCGAGAACTGAATATACATCATGTGGTCTTCATCATAAGCAGCTTTGTGAGATCTATTCAGAATAAACAACACACTCCTAGTCATGCAATAAATTCCACAATGAACTGGAGAAATCAAGCTCTCAAAGTCCTATGCTCTACCAGAGACATTTCTAACTCAATTTGT
Organism: Thryothorus ludovicianus; assembly: GCA_013397245.1. NCBI lineage: Eukaryota > Metazoa > Chordata > Aves > Passeriformes > Certhiidae > Thryothorus > Thryothorus ludovicianus. The sequence goes on along the minus strand of VZTB01015574.1, from coordinate 29,286 downwards.
GATTTTTTTAAAGCTATGAAAAACAGCCAGGGCCCGACACATAAGATCACACAATCCATCAACTGCATTTGTTGAAGCTTTCATCATGCAACAGGACTAATTAATACAATATAAGGATTTTATTTCATGTTTTAAAATGCAGCAGTTTGAAAAGATGCTAGTGCAAGCAGAGAAGACAGGTAAAATTTAAGTTATTAAGCAAGTACCCATTATTATTTGGCATGTGCAAATTTATGCTGCTGGTCATCCTCTGAACAAATATAGAAAAATCTCCTAGTTAAATATGCTGTTTCACTGATTCAAAAATAGTTGTGGAACAAAAAATATTGAAGCTGGCTTGGGATATGGAATAGATGACTAGAGAAACCCTTAATGTTATGTTGTTCGTGTAACTCTGGCCCCAGCCTCATTATGAGACACCTGGTTTCGACAGAAATGTCTACTGACTCTTCTCATGATATCTTCTGCCCTAACTTGAAAGTTTGAAGCTGTTTTGTGTTATGTCAGCCCCTTGCCCAGACTGGCTAATGGCAGAGAGGTAGAAGCTGTCAGTGGACAAGAAGCTCCATCAAATGCTCTAGAAGCAGCCTGCAAAGCACAGCACTGCACTCACTTTCCCTGAGCACTAAGTCATGACAACCTGCTGCCAGGAGGATGAAGGAAAAAAAGCTCAAGAAGAGGCTCAAAATTGGAGGTAGGAAGGGGAAAAGGAGATGTCTCTCTTGAGAGTAATTCATTTGTGATAGTTATTACCTTAGGAATGTCTAAAGAATGGGTTTTAATAAGAGCTCGATCACCAAGGGAGTTTATGAGTTTTCTATGCAAGCTCTACCATCTCACCATCTCCTCCTTTTCGGCTATGATTGCATTACAGCTGAAACACTGAGACAAGGCTTTGGGTAAGAGGTGGTTAAAAAGAAACAAAAAACAGCAGAGGAACTGAACAGGCACACTGAGAGAGCTATCTAGAATACTGCCAACCAAAATGAACTGGGAAGACTTCACAATTTATACAACCAACCTCTGTTGATGGTGGTGGCTGAACACTTACCCTAGCAGGTCTTAGCAATTGATAAAAGTAGTCTTTGAGTCCTTCTCAAAGAGCCTCTCCCCCACATCTAAAAAAGACAAGGCCTGAATGCAAAGTATTTCAAGCATTTTCAATGAGAGATATTCACAAAGAAGCTACTGAGAACTCCCCTGTTGGAATGGAAACAATAACACTCAGACATCACAGAGTGCTGACAGGCAGGCTGCTTGGGGGGCAAGAGAAAAAGCTGGAGTGGAAGCAATCTCTTATAATTTTCCAAACTTAAAAAAGAAAAACAGAAGAACTCAGGCCTGAGAAATCTCAGTGATTTCAAAGTGCGATGGAGAAACACAATCCCTAGGATGGCAGGCTTTAAATTAACAGTCACAGAATGAAACTGCCTCTCCTCAGGGGCTCTTTGAATGTGGCACAGAAGATAAACAACATACCCAATGAAGCTGACATTCAGAAACCCATCAATCCTGTGAGTACAGGTACCTAGCCAGTACTGCTATTTTATAATTTCAAATCAAACACAGAGTAACAGCACTAAGGGAAAAAAAACCCAAAAAGCAAAGCTACTCAGCTAATTATTGCTGGTTGCAGCTATGACAAGCAGGCTGTGAGACAATAGTTCTCTTTTAATTGAATAGTCAGAGCAACAAGGGCTGAAATATTCTTATATTCAAAAAGTATCAGCAATCAAACACCACCTGCTGCTCTCACATTGTATCCACATGTGTGCTAAGCACGCACAAGGGCTGTCACTATGAATTACTAGGTTTGAACATCTTTATACACAAAGTACTGAACAAGCAAAAGTGGTGTCAGACCCCTGTGTTTCAGAAAGCACCAGACTGATTTTTCAGAAGTAGTTACACCAAATTCTGAAGGCTTTTTCACACTTTCTCAGCTGTTGTATGTACAAATGCAAACATGAATTCTGCCTTCTGTATGTACATACAAATATTATTCAACAGGCCAGATCAGTATCAGTCACATAAAATCTGTACCATAAATTTTAAAGATATTTGACTAGAGTAAGTTCTTAACATTTCCTCATTAGAATAAGTTTAGCTTCAAAGATATAGCCTACTTCACTTTCTAGAAGTGAACCCCTTTCTTGAAGGGGTTCAGTTCACTTTTTGTAGAGGTCTGCACAAACACAGACATGGATCAGTCCAAAAGCTTATGTTCTGCAGAACCCAAATCCAAATAACATCCTTTTCCTTTTTGTGCAGCACACATCTCTGGTTTTAATTTCAGTGAAAAATTTGTACAAATGTTCTCCAGCTTGTGTAGAACAGAGAATAATTTATTTTTGTTTGAAAGTGGTCAGCAGGAAGCCAGAAGACTATCCTGCAGCAAGCAAAATATTCTCTTGGGATTCACAACTAGATTTACTGGTATTTTTGAAAGAAAATAGCCATATCAGACAAGTGACATAGCAAGTATTACTTCCTTTCAGTAACCACAAAGTTGTGCTATGAAGGGAAAAGATGTTAAGTACAGACATCAGCCCTTTATCACTTGGTGCTGACCTGGTGATTTCCCAGCCTGAGCTTTCAAACACGGAGTATAAAAAGCTGTAAGCATGATTTGCCCTCTCTACTGAAAGCACAAGTCTGCATCCCTTCTGCTCCCCAATGAGCTAGTTACTTCTAGAAATAAGTGGGGTCTTCTCCAGAAATGAGGGGCCTGCTGATACCAGAGTCTCCACCTTAAATTTGTAAGTTAGAGAAATCACCACACACTGATGAGTTCAATGGAAACACCTTCTCCTCTACAGTACTGGGACACCTTTGCTGGCTCCATAGTTCATAACTTAGATCTCTTTTCCTAAAAAACTGACCCCTTGGTGGCAAAAGAAACCTTTTGGTAAGTGATGGAAGCTCAAAATTCAAATCATGTAATGATTTCATGCTGCCTTCTATTTTTAATAATAGATTAAACAGAGCAAAACTTTCAGAATAACTGCAAGGTATTGGAAATGCAAGCTTTAGTAATGTAGAAAAGTGGTATCAGGTCAAGATACACACTTTTAAGAAAGTACTTGACAGATGAGAATTAATGCCCACAGTAAGCCTGCCGCAGAAGGGGAAGGTTCGAGTTGAATTTTCAAGTACAGGAAAAATACCAGGAGGAAGTATCTTCAAACCTTTTCCAAGGATTAGAAACCTAGCTGGATCACATGTACTCCTACAAGTCACTAGTTTGTAATGACCAGGCATAAAGTTGCCAAACTTCATAAAAACTAGGCTTATTCAGTGGGATTCTGCATCTTTTCAAATGCTACTTTAATCTCTCAGAAACTGCATTTTTTCAAATGCTACTTTAAACTCTCAGACCTGAAAATAAAGATATCATCAACAAAAGAAGACTTTGAAAGCTAAAATGTGTACGACAAGAGTACATAGTACTGCAAATTATTTTGTAAAAATTCTGTTGAATCTTCTTCCAATCTCCCCTGACGCTAGCAACTACCTCTCAAAAATACTCTGGTTAAACCAGAGAAGTAAGTTGGAAGATTCATTTTCCTCCTGAATTAAGGATTCTAACCCCATGAGCTGGAAGTTGTCTGTCACAACCACAGGTTTTACCAGACCTGGGAGGTGCAGAAAGACACCTGAAGAGGCTACTGCACAACCAACGTGCCCTTTTCATGTTATTTCTCACTGCTAAGGACCATGTGCAGTACAGAGGGTCATTGTGGGAGTTTTACCTTTCTCAGAAGGTATTCTTTGGCAAGGATGTAGATATTTTTAGGTAAATCAGGAGTGAATTATAAAATAGAAAAGCAGTATATTGGGTACTTCTATATGCTCTTTCCAATCTCAGCACAAGCTTTAATGCAAGAGGGAAAAAAAGCCTTTATTCTTTTTTCACAAGGAAAAAAAACTCAGCAAAAAAAAATAAAATTATTTTAATAGGCTTATTCTGGTACAAACTGCCAAATCTCAGAGCATCTGATAAAAGCAAGCAGACTCTCTTCTCAAAGAATATCAGGACAGTAAGAACAAGAAACAGAAGATTGCTCTTCCCTACTTCATCTTTTACAGATCTTGCTTTGTCTCTGGGAAAGCTGGGTCATATTTCATCAGCAGGGCACTGAGGTCACTATCCTCTCTCAATTAACTAGTTTTTTCTCTTTGCCTTCACCCCTCCCAACCAAGACACTTTATTTAAACTGATTTGACCAGCTGACAAACACAGATGTGTTAAAAGGCAGCCAGGGAAAGAGAGGAAAGAGTAAAAAACCCACAAACCAATCATCTGTGGCCACAGGACACAAGGCAAAACATATATTGAATACTTTGAAATGTATTTATTCTTTAAAACTAAATTTAATTTTAAATTTTAACTTCCTGTCCTAGAAACTTCAACAAACTGCAGCGTAAGAAAGCAGACCAATGCTGGTACCCGAACTTTGATTACTTGAGGTTGCAGACACAGAGGATCTTGCTAAAACCTGTGATACTTAGCCTCTTTATATTGATGAAGCTTCTTTTCTTCTCTGACTCCCTGGCAATGAGTATGCTGGCTACTGTTCACCATGGCCACATAATCCCTCCTCCACTGTCCTTCACCTTGGCACTTGACTTTCCTTTTGCTTCTTTGAAAGGACTGAACAAGGAGGCACAGACAGACTTCTCTGCATTTAGTAACCCCATGCAGTTCCTGCAACTCCACCCATTCAGTGTCTCTTTCATTGTTCTGAATCCAGATACTGGTGACTCTGGTTTGCTCAGTTGCACACTTGGTACCTGTCACACTGCCTGCCTGGCTTTTGCCAGGGTGTTACCCCCATGGATACCTTCCCCATGCAGATCCTACCCACATCTTGACCAAGTGACCTTGGAAGCCCCTTAGAAGGATATGAGATGAGGCAAGAAGAAGTAATCCTGAAGATAGAGCCCTGATCTTAACAAGTGACACAATTTATGGGAGGAGGTGTCCTTTTGTAACCACCTGCGCTCAGAGGACACTACGTGCAGAAGAGCCCTGCTCTTTCCAACAAATTGTGTTTGCTTGAATGAGCAACAGACAGGACCCTGATTGCAGAACTGAGCATTAAAATGTGAGCTATATTCCATGGGCTATGTGTCAGAGGGGAAAATTTCAACAAGAGGAGAGGGGAAGATTTGCAGACCCTCTCTGCCTCATTCACCATACTCACTTCTTTCTATGCTCTTTCTTCTAGCTCTTGGTTTTGGCCCAAGAAGGATAAATTTACAGAATTTGCAGAACAGTCTGCCTTGCAAGAGACCCAGAAGGATCACTGAGTCCAGCTATTAAGTGGATGGCTCACGTGGTGATCGAACCCATGACCTTGGCATTATTAAATGCACTGTCCTCTCACTAACTGAGCCAATATCAGATTATCCTGTCAAGATAGGGAAAACACAAAAACAGGAAAAGCTCATGGAGTACAAGAATAAGCTCTTATTATACTCTCACATATTACCCCTCACTCTCCCATTCTGTTCCATCCTTCTACCACTGAAGTCCTTCCTCTCCTTTCCTCCATTATTTGCTACATTTATTACATGACAAGTCTTCTCTCCCTTTCAATCCCAATTTGAATAGTTTCAATATTATCAAAAGCATTGATATGTCAAGTAGAAATCAATATTTTAAACAAGACAAAGAGAATTACCATGGATGCCTGCTAAAAGTTTCTGAAAGGGAATTGAAGTCAACCTACCACATTTTGAACACTGGCAAAAGTCACCTTTATACAAAAATAGCACTGTTTGTTAGAGCCACAACAGAGCAGGCTGGTACTGAAGGCCTTATACCATTTTATGGCGCGTTTTATCAATATTCACACTTGTACCCAACATTTCTCAGCATATAATACTCACTCTTCCCAGTTCTTTATCTTCAAGTGCCAGCACCCCGGTGCTTTCTGTAAAGAGTTTTACTTTGACAACAGGCCGAGGGTGAGTAGTGGTGAAATCCCCTTGGGTTCCCCATCTGCAATAAACAAAATAACAAAATTTAACTGGGGCTGAGCACAGGCCTGGGAGTGATAGGACTGTAATCTTTTCTGCAGAATATTTATCAATGCACGCTCAGAACTTAATTTTCAAGCTTGAGGAGGAGGGTGGGAAAGAAAAGGGAGGTACATTTTTGAACATCAAGATCAAATATCTACATAGAAAAAATGTTTCTCTGTGATAAAACAAATCTGGGCTTTTCTGAATGACTTTTGTCATAAAATATCAATCAAAAAAATTTTAATGGCCAAATTCAAAGAACAGAAATTATATCTTCATAGAGAAAAAAGAACCAAGCAAGAAGGCAAATAAGACATCTACTTTCCATGAAATGTATTCACTGTCTTCTGCATACAAGTCAATTTAGTAAAGAATTATGTCTCAATTCACTTCAGGCAACCACAGCATGTATAAATTAAGAGACTTAGGCAGAGAAAATGTTCTATTTTATATTATAGGGATTTTACAACTTAGTATGAGAATGTAGAAAAATGTAAACACAAATGCAAATAATAGGAAAAAATATTATCAGAGTGACTATAGCTCTGCAAAATAATTTCTGCCACAAGAATCCATGCTTTTAGAGAGCCTTAATTAGGCAGACAGACTTCTAGTCATTAATCTCTTATCTCAGTTAAGACACTTGGTTTGCCAGCCTTCCCCCTCTCCTCCCTGTGTGTGCTAGTGGTACGAAAAAACAAAGGTAATACAAATTAGGTTGCAACTTCCTTCAATGGAATATTCCATATTCCTGGACAACCACATGGAGCTCATTGCATTAATTAAACTGATTATGATTATGCTACTAGATACAAACAAAATGCAAAAAGTAAGTTTTTGGAATAAGCTCCAGTTTCTCCTGCTTTTGTCCATTGTGTTGTTACAATTATCAGAAACTAATAAAATAAAGAAAACAGATGACCTTAAGAGGATGCTCTATAAAAGGATGTATTACACAAGCCAGAATCTTAGGCCCTCATTTATAAAAAGCAATAATTTTCATTAACATTCAAGAATACACAATCTCTCCAGCATTGCAATGTGAATACAGAGGAGCAATTTTCCAGCAAAGGGATCTATTAGGCAAAAGAAAATGCTTCAGCTAGCATGAGTTAAAGACTTCAATTCTAGAAAGTAATATGCAATCAAAACCAAAAAGCTTTAAGGAAGCAGCAGTTCTGTATAAACCAGTTCTACAGGTGGCTGAACATGGCCGACTCTGAGTTTTACCACAAATTAACCAAATCTTGCACTAAATTCTGTCTTTGCTCTGTCTAGGTTAGATAGATGCTTACTCTGTCTGTGGTGTGCATAGCTTTAGCCTCAGCAAAGTGGTAATTGAAATAGGAACTCTGACAAATTACCTTTCAGAGTGGGAGAAAACCTGTTTATGATCTGATGATAGATGCTGCAGCTGCAGAATAAGACAATGCCTAGCACTACTGCTTTTCCCAGTGGTGGTGCCAGAGGTAGGTTTTCTCACAATACAGAAATGAAATTTCCAAGGAGAAAGCTTTTATAGAAGATGAGATAGCTGTAGCTTCAGTTTAGCCCCCAGATCCCAGTATTCCTGCCTTGAATTTGGAAATACAATCTAAGCACTTTGATAGCTGCACCCTCCCTCTCAGCTGTCAGGTTTGTTTGTTCCAGAGCTTCCAGAGGCATTAAACTGTGCATGACATATTGGACAGGAGCACACAAAAAAACCCAAGAGAGACTCCCATTAAAATAACAAAATAAACCCAAACCCTCTCTACAAAGGTCTGGTGCCAGCATCATTCATCAAAGAGAAGAGAAAGAAGAGGTCATGCTGACTGAAGGGAAGGGACCCAGCCCTTTCCATAAAGAGAACATCACCTACAGCAATTCAGCTGCTGCAAGCTGAGCAGCAGGTCCATGCTTCAGCATTTGCTGGGGTCTGAGCACCCTAGCATCAGATTCAAAGAACTTCCTGGAAAGTGGTGCAGCTTCCTTTGGAGACCCAGGCATCATCTGTGCAGGACACAGCAGGCAGGGATGGGGCACACATGAGCCTTGCCCAAGGAGCCTGAGAGAATTTGCTCCTCCTCCAATTTAGAGGCACAGTGAGAGACTGATGAGGAGGGGAGTAACATGGGGCCATCCGCCTGTTGTTGGCATTTATGTAGTACTAGAAATCGCCTCTAACATTGAATCTGATCACCAGCCTTGACTGTCCTCTTTCTGCCATCCCTTGCTCCATCTGCAGCAGTAAGTGAAAATCCTAGGCTGAAAAAGAATGGTCTGAACCAATTCCTAAAGCTTAATGTTCATGGTAGAAATACTCCATGCAGTGATCTGCATGCTCCTGGATGATTAAGACTTCAGCTGACTCCCATAGCCTCTCAGGGAATTTCTCTGGAAGTGAATTATCTGTAAGAGCAAATGATCACAGACTTTACTGACTGGGTCTTAATATCATTCCTCATGAAAGAGCTCATTAGAAATCATGTTCTGTTAGAAAAGGCAAATCCAAGATTGTATCCCATACTATCACACTTGTGGGCATCAGATGTTTCTACCAGCTGCCAATATAACAGCAAAGTACACATAGCTCATCTTTGTGTTCCTTGTGTATTACTAGAACACAAGTTCTGTTTCTTTGAAGCTTCATGTTTATGCAGAAGTATCAATTCATACCATTTGAAATCAGCAGCCAAAATAGTGGTATCATATTCATTTTAGTTTGCTCCATCCAAGAAAAAAACATAAGAGACTCAATACTCCAGGCAAACTGACTTCATCTAGATAGCTAGAGTTCATCTAAATGCTGTACATTTAAAAGCACATTATTATGTTATTATGCATACTGTTAATATATCAGGCAACAACTGAAGCATAAGTCAGAAATGACAGCCTAATCCAAACTTGTAGTCCAAACTGTATAAATGTTCATGCTAATAACACCTTGCAATTTGAATTTTTTGTTTTGTTGGTATGAAATGAGATGTAGCAATAAAAACAGCCTTTTTGGCTATAGTTTGCACTGTCAACACCTCCTAATAAACTTCAGTTCTGTTAGAAATAAAATTCTGATCTGTAAAGATTGTGCCATGAATATAACAAGATATCAAGAACTCAGTATTTATTAAGGATGACCCAAAATAAAGACTGAGTAAAGCATGAAGGTACATAAGCTAGCCTTTAGCCTTAGCCTCTTTACTGTTCTGTCAGATTTCAACTTTATTTTCTTGCCTGGCTATTTCTTTCATGACATCTGGTCAGACTCCAGTCAACAAATCAACAATTTATTTATTCTTCCTGTTTATGAATAATATTTCATTTTAACTAAATTCCATTTAAATGGATATCATACTTTCAGCTTCTATATCTGATAGTATAAAAGATGATACCAGATTTTCAGCATACAGATCAATTTAAAACTTATTACAATGTACATGCAAACAATAACTTTGAATAAGGTACTTTCCTATCATCAGCTGTGACTAAGGACGGTGTAATTAAATTGCATCAAGCTTACCTATAATGCCAAAATTGTAAATATAGTCTCCTTAGCCAATAAGATTTACTTGTTATTTCCCCTGCAAAATTACATCAATTTTTTCCATACCTTTGTATATTTATTCTAGATCTATATATCTGTTCAAAGAGCTGGTTCAAAGAGTTTAATGGTGAAGATAGGTTAGGAGAATACCTAATAATACATGAAATCAACACCTGAATAGTAATAATCACAATGAAAATCTTCACCACCATTACTGTGATTTCTTGTTTCAACTTACAGATTTTATATGCTAGTAAAATTACATCCACTTTGTTTCTCAAAAATTTAATTCTTTTCTTCCAAAACACATTTGTTTTCTGTCAAATGCATTTCTGGACACGTATTAAAGCATTAGTATTTTTGGTTCTTGCATTTCTTAATCTCTTTGGAGTGAACATTTTAGCAGAACATCTTTAACTTTAAAAGCTAAGCTGCTATATATAGGTCAGACAAATCAATGCTTTTCTTTTAAGTTTGGGTTTGCACCCTGATATTTTTCCTGAAGAAAATACAGTACTTCCCAGAAAGGATTTTTTTTTCTGAACCACAGGTATCAAAGTCAACTATCATACAAATATTGCTCATATTATTCATAAGACAAAAACTTTAATTGTTTAATTGAACTACTTTCTGTTTTAAATAGGAACTAACAATGTGGTGTTTAGAATCTGAATGCTGAATAAAGAAAAGCTGCTTTTCTTTACATTTTAACTTTCAACACCAATAACTGAAATATTTTTTGTATGAAAAATCTTAAATCTGATTTTTGCTTTTCATAGAGGTGAACCTTAAGGTTGAAACATGTCTTTCTGTGAAAAGAGATGCATTTCTTTTGTGCCATTTTGATCTATTTTGAGTCAAAGTATATGGCAGATAATTTACTTAAAGCTTGCTCTGATATGGAGCTCCCAAAGGAAGGATGGAAGAAAGGATGAGAAGAACAAGCAAATTAATTCATCTATCTTATGAAATTGTTATTTGCAAACAGCATACCTTTAGTAAATCTTAAGTACAATGCTTCATGCTTCTAACAGCATATGTTTTAACTAGCAAATGTGTGTGAGCAATGGAAATAAACAATCAACCACCTCCACACCTTTGGAGGAGCCATTGATTTTTGAGTATTGGTCTAATGATTTTTGTTAATGTGAACAATTTTGGTGCTGGAAGTATCCAGATGGGAAGTGCAAAATTTTAGATAAAACAAGTATGGATCTCATGCAATATTTATATTAAATCACTACAATTATAGTATGGTTGGTTGTTTGCTTCTTTAAATCTTACTACATAAACCATTGAAAGTAACAATAATTTCAACACTAACTGCTGCAGTGAGCTCACAGCATTGTTAGCTGCAGCCCATGTAGCATACTGGATACCTTTAAAATTACCAACTTTAAGTCTGAAAAAACCCCTAATTCTGCTTCTTCAGGCTCTCATTTCACCACATAATTATCCTTTGTTTAAATAATTTTTCTGCTTTTACCTAATCATTCTCTTTACTATAGAAACTGCAGCGATTTGATGTTTGTTCATCTTTAACCATAAGCCACAGTCTTTTTTTCACCATATTTCTCTGCTGCTGTCAGAGGTACGTGGGCTGATACAGTAATTAGAGACAAAATATATTGCCAAAGTTTATTTCCCTTCACTGCAAAAGTACCTACTGCCAGCAAGAAGGTGAATGTTTATTTCAGCTAAAGATTTATCACTGTGTCACAGAAACCCCTCTGAGCAAATTTATTTTTCTACTTCAGTTTGGAACACATTTCATACACTGGAAACAGCAGCAAATTTCTCTCTCAGGTTTTCAATTTAACTCATAGTCTCTGTTAGTCAAAACTTTTTTTATGAGATCATGGGAGTGAATGTAATAAAATTTATTATTCTAAGCAAAGATCTAGAAATGTTATTTTAGCCCTATTTATTAGAATACTTTATTTCTGACAAAATACCAACTCTACAAAATTTTTACACCATTTTATTTTCCTCAGCAATATGGAAATCTCATTTATGAAACCAGTAACAGAGTGTATCGGTCTCCTTGGTGTCATCTTTTGCATCTTTCTGGATTTGATTCTGGGTTTAAGTCTTCTGCATAACCTCAACAAGTTTCTTAACTATTAATTAAATTACCTTAAGACGCCTTCTTATTTGCTATTCAAACAGAGATGTGGACAGAGCTAGAATGAGCAGGAAGACCCACCCAAGTCAGTTTGCTAGGCATCTTACTGCTCCACAGGAGGAAGAGATTTACCAGCTCTTCATCTTTGCACATCCTGGAGCTAGACTGGAAATAGTATGTTGAGGTCTCTGCAATATCTTTGTCTTTCAACNGTAGCTCGGCTCAGTTGCTGTCGGTTCCTCTGGTGGAGAGGCCGGGCCCAGGCCAGGCCTGGTGGCCGAGGGCTGAGCTCCTGGTGCCCTTTTGGGTGTTTAGTCCAGAGCAGGTTCAAACAGTTCCAAGAAAAGGAAAAAAAAATGCAGTTCGGAGAACTTCTCTGCCTCGGCTAGCAAAAAACTACCAAAAAGCAAAAGAGCTCTCTTCTGCTGTCCACACCCTGCCCAAAGCACAGGCTGTGTGTGAGTCCAAAAAACTGCAGACTCTTATCTTTATGTTTTGAAAACAACTGCCTCAGGAATTCCAGTGTGTCTTCTTCACTCTCAGATCCAATTTTTAAAGGTACAACACTTATTTCTGAACTAAACAGATGAATGGGGATACAATTTAGCATCAACCCAGGACACCAACATTGTCTTTCAACCAACTCTTGCTGCTTCTACTTTGTTTAGAAACAAGCTTTAACTGTATAAAAACAGATATCTATAACCCTAAGGTTAGAAACCCTATCCACAGTGCAAGTTGTGAGATGAAATGCCTGGGAACTAAAGGACAGAGGAGGCTCAGCACCTCCTGACACATCCAAATACACTGATACATTAAAACACTTTAAATCCAAGCTGACAAACCTTCTGTTGTTAGCGAAGGATTTTGTGAGTGTGGAATTTATGAAGTGTTGCATATTACTGTGTCCAACTGCACAGATACAGACAGAGAAAATGTGAGACCATGAGCCAGGAGCTCTAACCAGCAGTGGAAGTCATCCCACAGCAATCTGACAATAAATCTATAATTTGATGAGGAGGCTCCACTCACCTAAATAAAAACAGAGGTAAATCCATACTTATCTGATTTTGGTGTTTTTACTGAGACTCCTAAAGAGAGTATTAGCTGGTGCTAATTGCTACTACTCCTTCCCCGCTGATACTTGGAAAAATATCATAAGCATTTAATTTTCTCTTCTGAGCACAAAAATATTCATCCATTTGTTAAGGATTGACACCAGGATGCTACACTAGAAATCACATATTTAACTCTAACAGCTGTCTCCTACAGCCCAAAAGCATGTTTATTTTTTCTTATGACCACCATACAAAATAATATGAACATTGCAGCTTCTCCCTTTGAAAAAGGATATCAGAAGGTACTGCACATGCAACAGAAGTTTATTGTGCAGCACTAAGTATTTAATAGGTAAATATTATTCCTTATATGCAACATTACAACCATGATTTAAATATATATATATTTATTTATTTGTGTATACATTCTCCAGTATATTAGAGAGGTCTGGAATGAATGTTTGGAACCACAAGGGAAAGAGCTGGTATGCTTGTATCTTCCTATAATGCTTATAATGGGATTTACATTGCAAATGTTTTCCCTGGAAAGTATTTTTTTATTTCTCCATGTTAAAATTACTCATTTATTTTAATGGAAGAGCAAGGAGCATAATTTCCTTGCTCAGAGCAAGCACATTAAACAGCAGCTGAAAATAAAGGCAGAAAGAAAGTTCTAAACAAATCATAACATCCTTTCACAGTAGAAGCACAGACAAGCCCCACGTTCAGGCAAACTGACCCATGAGGTACCATGTGTCTTGGCCTTTCACTACCGACCTCATCTAATCTTCTATGACTGTTCTTTCTGTGTTACTGTGATCCAATATTTTGAGTGCAAATCTTGAGGAGAACTACAGATTCACTGTCTTACAATCCCTAAAGAAGAAACACTGATACTTTGCATCAGTACTTTCTCTATTTGGCTGCTATCTTATGGGCTGTCAGCTATTGAAGGAGCATGACAATGGTCATGGTTTTAACCCCGAGGATCCCATCAAAATGCTCCTAAAGCTGCAAAATGTAGATAGGAGAAAAATAAATTGTTTTACAGAGGTGGATGACAAGGAGGAAGGGAAAGTACAGCAAAAAGGTAAGTCTTGGGGATTAGCATGGAGAATCACACAATTCCTTTTAAAGGTCACCTTTGATTCCACCTAAGCAGAGTCTACACTGTGTTTTACCATTTATCATTTATTTCTGTCTATATGGGAACTTTTGACCTGGCGCCCGGTGAACTAACAGTTTGAAATGCAGACTAACAAACCATCTCTTCAGAACTTCCCCTCCAGAAAATTTGTTTTCAGCACCTGCAGCTGCAAACATTAAGCAGCTCATAATTTAATTTCTGAATGCACTATCTAGTGTAGTCACCCAAATAAAAGTAAATGTTTGGCTAATGTTCTCTTTTTCTGTGGATTCAGCAGCAAAATTAAGGGGTTTTAGGGTGATTGTTACAAAACACTGACAATTCCTTCTTTGAACTCTTTTCTCAAGGAACAGAAAGCTCCAAATTCTTATTTCAGCAACAGGAAGGATATAGTGTTTTGATGGATATGCTACATTGTAAATCTCCTTTTTACAACTAGACTAATATGAAAGGAAAAAAAATAATCTGTTAATATGTTGATTTTTTTTCAGGATTTGATTTTGGTAAAATAACAAGTGTTTAAATAAAGGAATTAATAGAGCTAAAAATTATTGTTTATCTGAGAGCTAATAATGATCTATGCACAATCATTTATTTATTTTTAAGCATAAAAATTATTAATATATGAAAAATTTACTTGTAAAAAATCCACAACAAAACTCTGACTAGTTTTTCTTTCAAATAAAAAAGTATCTAATAGAAACCAGAAAGGTAAAGCAGAAGAGGAGTTCAGTGCATAATAAGCAATTAAGTAAAACCACTCATTTAGGCTTCCTACACTGAAAAGAAGAAAAGTGCACTCTAACAGTACAGAATGCTATTATGACATGTATTGTCATTACAAACATAAAACAGTATGAATAAATTATTAGTCTTGCTTTCCTATCTCACTTTCCATACAGAAAGCAACTAAGACACAAGCCAGGGTGAAAATTTTCATGGGTATGATTCTGGACTGACACACTGCCAGGCACTGGCAACCACTGGTACATATTAAGTGAATAATTCATGGGAGGCATTACCCCTGTTTCCCACCAAGGTTCAAGCCCACCTAGAAACTAGTGATCAGCACAAGGGCAAGACATGGTGATTTATGCCCTCGAAATTTCTATATGCATATTTATTTCACTTTTTCTTGAAAGAGATAATTATGAGTCCATCACAACACTGTTAAAAGTTGCAACTCCTATTTAATTTGTGTCACTTTGTACTTTTGTGACACTTTAGACCTTCAAAATGTTGTACAAACATTAATAAACTCACGGTACTTTGATGAAGCAGGTAGATGCTGTCATGTCAGCCTAAAGATGTGGGAAAACAAATCACAAACTAGGCTGACCTACCTGAGCCTGCAGAGTCCATCAGGAAAGAGCCAGGAATTAAGTTAGAAAATGTCAGTATTCCAGTTGGCATAAGACCAATTGTTGTGTTTTATTCCAAAACCCCTTTTACTGCTCTTTCTGACTCGTACTGCTCTTATCAGCTGTCCATGCCACCCTGCCTTTGTTTTTGCTGTCCTCCTACTCTCTGTCCACTGGTATTGCTTTCAAATAGGCACATTACCCTGTAGACTCACACCTTAAATGATGTATATTTATTAAGAAATTTCATGATCTATAAATACATTTTCTTCAATCGTTCAGCGGACTATTCTGTATTCTAAAATTACTGGACATCTCAACATCTCTGAGGATCAATGCACATACTAACACAGTGACAGAAAAGAGTCTGCCCATAGTAGGCTTAAGAACAGTTTTCTGAATGTCATGAGCATTTGAGATGTACAAAGTATTCTTAGCCTGAATAGGATCCAAAAGCAGAAACTTCTTTCTTTCAAATCCTTTTTCTCAAGATTTCTCTTTACCCCAAAAAACAACTTTAAATTAGGCTGTAAAATGTGTTCCAATTTAAACACTATATCTAGTAAAATGTTTAGCAATTAATTTGAATGTATCTGTGTCATACTGCTTACAATACATATAAGCAAATTTTTGAAAGGTCTCTTCAAATCAAGATACAACAATAGGATATTTTTAAAATGTAAAATCGGACATTTAGGTCATATCAAAATTTAAGAAGAATGCAAAGGAGTTGTTTTGATGTCAACTATTGGCCGCAAACAATAATTACATTTTTACGAGGTAAGACAGGTGCAGATCACTCTGATACACAAATTTCAAATTCTCTCTACTGAAGTTATCCAGATGGGAGGTAAAATTTGAGATAATCCTTCTCAACCCCACAATTTCTCTGACAGACCACATCCCTCTAGATGATACTGTACAGGCTGCCTTTGCCTTCAGTTTGACCCAGCCAGAGACCAGGTAGATATATCAGAATTAGGCTTAGCCTGATCAAATCCATTTTGCTTATAAGCAAGACTTAATTAGCTTTGGCTTCACCATGCTATTCACAGACAAAGACAAAGTTTTAAGCTGGAACACACATCTGCATATGCTTTAGCACAATCTTACAGAAAGCTTACATCTGTCTGCAAGACATTGGTTGCTTTTGTTGTGGATCGGGGGAACAGATACAACTTGTGCATTAAGCAGTGTGTAAATAGTCTTCCTCCAGGCTCTGACTGTTACAGTGAAAGGCGTGGGGGGGACATGCATCTTCAAACCCAAAGATTTCCAAAATGCATTGTAAAATAAAACTGGTATCATTCTTGCAAGAGACATGTAACATAATATTAAGTTTTAAAAGAAGACAGATACACAGCTATTCTTTCCAGTAGTGCCTCTAGATGAGGAGGGTTAATACTCTCCCTATATATGTACTGTATATGGTACATATATTATATACCCCAATATACGCCTTGCTGACATAAGGATTATGTTTATTGTTAACTATCAAAATAGAGCAGGGAATACAACCAACCTTAATTATCTCCTTTTATCCCAATTTCTTCCATGCTACACTTCTTTATCTGAAAACTGAATATTCCCTTCTAACAGTAGTGGCTTTCCTAAGTCCCTTAGATAGACAGAATGAGAATATTTTGGGTGTTAATAATGGAATCACCATAAAATTTAGGCTAAAAGAAACCTCTGGAGGTCACCTAGTTCAAACCCTGTGCAGAGCAAGAACAGTTAAAATTAGGTTGCTCAGGTTACCATACAGTGGAGTTTTAATATTAAGTGTCTGTATGTGATTCATATTTCTCTGCTAAAAGAGAGATGAGAAATTTCTTCTACAATATAAAATAGTAATCAATGACAGATATAGAACCAAGGCACCAAGTGAATAAAACTATCAAGTGTATTTTCAGCTGAATCCATATTTCTTTTGTGAAACTCTTCCATCATTAATCTGGAAGACACACTGGGATAAATGTATATTCTTTTTCTTCTCCATCATTTCTTTTGCAGAATCAAGGAAACATCTGATAATTTCCTACTGTTAATTTCTTTTTTTCCCCTCTTAACAGTTAGATAACAAACATATATGGTATTTAATCAATGCACCCTATTTTTTGAAAAATTATTTCTTTCTCCCTATTTTGTGAATTGCTCTGAAAAGAAACACATACTGACATATGACAGAATGAACACAATGATGGAATTTATCCTTTAGAGATATAAAGGTGACTCTTAGAGAAAATGATAACAATCATTACACAACTCAGTCAAGCCTAGTTTATGAAAGCAGACACACTTTGTTTCCTGTCATGATTCCCACATGTCCCCCAAAAATTCCAAGATACTATTAAAGGATCATGCTCATCTTCACCAAGTTTTCAGCATTGTATACATCAGCATAATTATGTCTGTCAAACTTTAGCCTGTGCAATGATCTTACTAAAAATATACAGAGGTTCTCTAACATATAACCTCGCTTTTGTAAATGTTGCCTAAAATGTATTTATGGCCTAAAGAAAATAACTCTATGCACCAAAAGTAGGATGAACTGCTTTGTAGTTGATCTGTGAGATCAACACTGGATTTTGAAGCACCTAGCTGCAAGTAAAAATCTTTCAGAGGTAATAAACAGTCAAAAGAACAGGTGAAAGTAAAACACCCTAATCAAAAAGCTAAATCCTAAATAGAATTAACCTCAGAAGATACGATAGGAACCATATGAACAGCAAGCTAAGCACAGTTAGATCAGGTATTATGAAAATGCAGTCTTATTAGTCCCATGTAAAAAATCCCATGTGCAAATATACTCATTTCAATAAAAAAAGGCACCCAGACAAAGAACAGAAAAACCCACACAGTGTAAAGAGAGCTAGTCAGCTTGCCAGCAACAGAAGAGTTTGATTATTGCCTCTCTGATCAGCCAAAACTTGTGTTTCTGTCCCACCTTTCTTCCCATGTATATTTTCTCAATTTCTATTTAAGAATCAAAGCAATATGGAGGAAGTACAACTTTTTTATTCTACCTTTTCTCTTGTGCAAAAGCAAGAGCATGAATTCCTATACATGAAAACAATATGAGGAATGAGTGCAGAAAACTTACAGTATAATTAAAGTATTAAGAAACAAACTTCATTTATGCAGATGTATCAGAGAGAGAGCAGTAGCATGTGGAAAAAGAGGAGTAGGTGTGCTTTCTCTTTCCTTAAACACTGTGTATTTGTGTTGTCAACCACAAGTTAGGTGACAACTTTAAGTGTCATTGTCACCTTGTTTCCCTTAATGAAAAATAAAAATAATAAAGAGTTGCAGCAACTATGATGAAGAAGAAGAAAGAAAACTTTCGGAGGTTTTGAACATGCTTGTCAAATATTATAAATTATAATTTAAATTTATCCTTTTCCCTTCAGAAATGTTGTCTTAGGCCACATCCTCAAAATATCGTAATAAAAAGTACTATTTATTTAATGAGCAAACGTTATTTAAGAAAGTTTTACATTTTACAAATTAGGCCTTTTTCTCTTCTTTTTTTAATTGCTCAATGGAAGTTTTTTTATGCAATCTTGCATGCACAAGTTCTCATACTTCAAATACTTTATGGAATTAATGATGGTAGAATATAGCATAAAAATAATATGAGCAGCATTTACTTTATGTGTGCAGTACTGACTGAGGTTCCCTGCCTCCTCTAGTCAGATTTAATCATGCACTCTTCACATACTTCTAACACATAATAAGCCTTTTAATATGATTCTACAGTCACTGGCAGTAAAATAATGATCATCTTATTTGTCTTGTTCACATGAAGAATATCCTGTCTCAAAGTTTTCTCATCATCAAGATATGATATTTTCCTATTTTATGTGACAAGAAAATTTCATGTGTAGTACTAAATGATAGTATGTTCCCATTTATTATTTTTAGGCATGATTTTACGTGCCTAAAACATTACACTTTCAAGAAATCCCATTATTTAATATTCAGAATGAATAAAAATCATGGATAAGAAACAAATGTGGACAACAGACTCCACAAGACTAAAAACAAGGCCACTTCAGTAATGTTTGAAAAATGAAATTAGCACCGTATTTCTGCAGATGACCCCCTGTGGCATCACAGCAACAAAGTTATGCAAAGCTTCACACAACTGAAAGGGCCCTCTGAGGGCTCTGCTTACTGATCTCTGGTAGAAAAGGTCACAGGCTATGTTGGAGGGATTTTCAGCAGGGCTAAAAGGCAGGAAACTGTTGGTAGGAATGAAGAAATATTTCACAGGCAGTTATAAAAAATGTATAGGGTTTGCATGTGAAGCTGTGTAATTGATCTGTTTGTAAAACTGTCCAGGACACAAGCTCAGGAAAACTGCATTATTCTATAGCATTTGCATTTTAGAATGACCATTGCTTACTCACTAAGATACTATAAGCAGCACTTCATTTAGCTTGCTAAAGAAGAAAATGAAGCACTTAAATGTAAACTCACAAAGTTATTATTCAAAGAGAAAGAAAGCAGGGGTGAAATGCATTAACAAACAAAAAAATATTTATTACTCATGAAAACTATGCTTCTCTTCCAGGGACTTTAATCAGGCATCTTCCCTTTAAGAACAAATATTGTTTCTAGTTTTCATATTACTCTTAAAATGGCACTCAGGGATTTAGAGCATACATTTATACATGTATAAAAATACTTTAGAAAATATTCAGCATTTTAGCATAGTAGATAAATTGTGAACTAAGTGTGCACTTGACTCATGTTTCCATTAACTTCTCCTCTAAGATCACACTGGCTTGCAGTGGCATTTTGAAATATTCATCTTTTCTCTTTCAAAGCTTTTGAATTTTCTGACTGAGTAGTAGCATTGCATTGCATACAGTGATGTTTCACAGATGAAAAAAATAGGCATAAATAATTCTTTATACAGTTTTGTTACATTTTTTGGTTTTGTTTTTTTTTTCACATATGTAGCTACCAGTTGAAAACAATAAACTGACTACAGAAAAATGTGTGTGACAAGCACATGATTTGGAGCTCCTGCCAGCAGACTCCCACAGCAGGCTGGTGATAATCATTCACTTTTCATCACTTATCACTACGCTTACTATGAGAGCTTTGGTACCCTTTTCTAGCTGCACATTTTACATAAAATCTGAAGTTATGATCTCCTCCAGCCTCACTGATGCTTTTCCTTCATATCAGAAAGACAGTACCGAAAATTATACCAGTAAGAAGCCAGCTCCAGCAGCAGGCAGAGCAGGCAGGCAGTAGCCTCAGGCATCTGACAGCTGTTTTTTCTGTATCAGGAAAGAGATGGTCTGGCTGTGCTTGCCCACCAGTGTTCTTCCACCAGTGTAATTTCTGATTAAACTCTGCTAAACCCTCTTAGTTGCCTCCACCACCAATCAATAAAAGCAATATTGCTACTGCCAAGAAAACCTGATTTGGTTCTAACAGAAAAACTAAACTATAGAAGAAAGCATGTTCCCTTCCATAGGCAGCTTCCTCCATCTTCTTACTGTTTGCTTGTAATTTGCTAATTTCATGCTTGTCTAATTTAATATCCTCCCCCATTGCCTCAAATGAAGTCTCTATCTGTGCTCAAAAGCTATGTCTCTAAATGCTCATAATCATACAGCATGTCAATGTCTCCTAATCACTCCTGCCAGAAAAGGAAAAGAGCACAACTCAGAGGAGCACAAGAACTTGATACTTTTCAGAGCTCTATAGTCCTTGCCCTTTTAACAAGTGTAGACACTGTTTCATAGGACAACAGGTCAACAGCACCAGTAACTCCCATTCCTGTGCTTCCAGACTACAGTTATGGGCATTTTGTATATTTTTTTCCAAACAAATCCATATGACTTTGCTTTGTACAACATCACCTTGATGGAATAGCCCATAATCTGTTTTTCTCCCCTATTTAATCAACTCTTACCTTTTGAGCCTGAAGTTCATTAAATCAATTTACAAGCCTGGAGCAGGTCCTAACATTACACCTTTTCCTAGAAACACTTCAGTTGCCCTTGTATTGACTCCATCTTTTCTGGAACTTCCTTTTCACAAAGCTTCCACTTTTACAAGTAGGAAAAACAATTAATCTCTTGGCAATTTTTACTTGATGCATCTCTATACTTCTGATTGATTTTACAACCTTTACCTTAACCTGCAGTATGAAATAAGAAAGCCATGAACTGATTGTGAACCATCCCCATCATGTTTTCTTCACCATATCTGTAAGTAGCTAGAGAAAACAAAACCTTTAACATCCAAAGTTTTTTGAAAGGAAGATAAATATGTCCAAAATTCAAAATCTTGTGTATTCCAGGTGATTTAAAGGTTCATGCCAATGATATCAGAGGTTAGCCAAGCATTAAAAATAGACTTGAACAAGTTCAAGGGTGAGGAAAAAGAGAAATACACCATCAGAAGAAACAAGAACCTTGGCTGTGTCAGCAGGGAAGGGCTGTAGGCACATGGTACAGGGATCAGTATGAGAGCAACTGTAAGACAAACAACAGTTTGGAGACATCCCCTCCAAGAAAAAGCCTAGTGGGTCTCATGGGACCCTAACCACAGAAAACACCTCAAAAGGTCAAAAAATAAGCAGCTTGTGTTGAATACCCACTTACGACCTTGCTTCAATGTGTACATCTGTGTGTCTTTTTTATAGTCGTTCCTTTGAGAAAGCCCTCGCACGGTACATGGAAATGATAAAATAAATATTCCAGTATCCTGGAGAAGGAACACAGCCAGGGACTGTGACAAATGAATTTTACATCTTGTCCCACATACTTAGTGTTCTGCAAAGCTGTTTGAATATGCTGCTGGCTTATTTGCCAAGGAAAGTTGCCACAGCTAGAAGAAAGTCCACCAAATTAGATATTCTTCTACTTCCAACTCTAGAAGAGACAGATAAATTTGTGCCCCAAGAAATTTGTCTTTGTGGTCCAAATGGAATAGAAACTACCACAATTCCATAGAAGATATTTTATCAGATATTGTAACAACGGCAATTTTTAAATTGTCTTTCACACGGCACACTATGGTGCCAGTAAAATCCCAACACACTGTCTGGAAAGTTATCTACAAAAGATTCCAAATGACATTCTAACAGAGTGAAAAGTGTCTGAAGACAGTGTGTAGGTCAAACAAATCAACCAATTTAATTTCTTAGTCTCTGCTACACTAACTGGTTCAACTACAGATGGCATGATGTTATCCCCCTCCAAGTCAGTTTGCTGACTGCCTCCATCAAAAATTAATTGAAAGAAGTGGATCCTATAATTTAAAATGAAATAGGCTCAGCAGGTGAACAAGCTTTGTCAAGATTGATTACTGAGTATTGATTTCCCACCAATTGTACAAGTTACACTCCACAAGGCCACCTGCACATTAACCTAGAATACATAAAATCACCTCAGGCTAACATCTATCAAGATGTTTGTATTTTTGGAGGATGCAGTTTCTAGTTGTTTTCCTCATCTGTACATTCAACAGCTTTCATATGGACCACACTTTGTACTTACTTCACCCTAAATAAGTATTATTTGTATTTTAACTTCTCAGAAAGAATTTGAGATAACCACTCAGGAAAAAACCAACATAACCTAGCACTAAGATAATTGTAAAAATTGTAAAGAAAATCAGACAAGTTCTCCCATGACAGAAAAGAGATGCTGATGCAGCAAGAGTGGCTTACTGTGGCCTGGAAGCTTCTGCTTGGTCTGTCTGAAGCTTTTCTCCCCCTTCCACTTCCATGGTGCAGTAGACAATCCGATTGGGAGCAACTGACTTTAAACCTTGTACCTCCATTATAACAATCTGAGGAAAAGAATGCAAATAATTTATCCTTCAGAAAAAAATTACACAGCACAATTACTGCAGTACTAAGCTCCGTGAAGATTAATAAAGAAAAAAAAAAGGAAAAATCCCCAAAATCCCAAAGTCCACTCACTCAAATATTAAGACAGAGGAGAGTTTTTGTGTTTTTTCTTTTTCTACTTTCAACATCCAGAAGAATTTGAAATTTTTGCTTTGTTTCTGCTTGTACAGTGACCAAAAACTCACTCCAATCATAATTTAAATGCCAATAGTACAATTTGAGACTAATGTCTGAATATAATTCTAAATCTTTATACACAAGAAACAGTGTCTTTTTTCAGTTATCTAAGTGAATATTTATAGAACAAATAGGTTACTAAGTCTGATGGTAAACAAGTAAGTACATTGATCATATCTAGAAAGGTAAGTTATGGTGCTGTGTCTCTGGAGGTTGCAACCCTTGAACCTCAGAAGGGATTTGGTGTTGTGCTGAGCAAGAAGCAGCTCAGAGCACTGGTATCAGCTCCTGTAATTTTTCCCCGACTGTGCACATCCTTTCCTTTTCCCAGTGCAGTACTTGCAGTCAGGTTCAGTGTGCATACAGGGAAGAAGAGAAAGAGATAAAGCCACTGCTACCAGCTGTGCCCTGCAAGTTTTCCTCACCAGGAAAATTATGAGCTTGGCAGATCCTATACATTTTCACTGCCTCTAGACTACTCTACACTAGCTCAGAAAAGCCAAAAGCAGCTCTACTTTAAATGCTCTCTGCCTTTTATAAATCTTGTCACAGTGTGAACTTATTGGAATTTTTGCATTTCAGATGTTTCTAATTCAGAAAACTTGAGAAGACAGTCCGATTTCCTTGCTTTCTTTGGAAAAGTTGCTTTTCTTGCCAGTTTCATTTGGACCCATGCAAAGAAACTGGGAAAAATGTACTCTACCAAGAGAAGCTGCACTCAGCTGAAATTTACACGTAAATCAACATTTGTTTGATTTGTTTTAAAGGTGCCAGAAGACTGATTGAATGACTACTTTTGGTCTCATCAGAGGCAATTGGTTTCTTAGGTCAGCAAACAACTACTAAAATATGCT
This sequence comes from Thryothorus ludovicianus, assembly GCA_013397245.1. Taxonomy (NCBI): domain Eukaryota; kingdom Metazoa; phylum Chordata; class Aves; order Passeriformes; family Certhiidae; genus Thryothorus; species Thryothorus ludovicianus. The sequence continues at coordinate 5,129 of VZTB01015574.1, read as the reverse complement.
GCTATTAAACTTCTTTGCACATGTGCCACTTTTTTCTAATTCAAGTAAATTAAGCCAGACTTCACCCCAAGCTATAAAATCCTTTGTACTTTACAACTCGTAGAATGTTGGTAATAGTTATATGTCTTGCAAAATTGCTGGCTTATAAATATTACAGTGAGACAACAGTCATTGATCATTTAGACCATTTTTATATTACCCATAAATTATCAATCCTGCCCATTATGGTTTATAAATAACAACAGCAATTCAGGGAAGAATGATCAAGTCATTCCTCTTTCCAATCTATTGTTCAGGAATTCAGGTAGTTAGACAGCACTAAAGATCCTTCTAGGTAATACTGCCTATATAGTCTTTCCACATACCAAATATATGTCCTAGCTGAATCCTGACTTCATGTTTACTCATTTTTAGGTTGATACTTCTCTTCCTGAGTTTCCAACTTAATTGCACAGTATATTTTCTTTGGTAACAATTCTAGATTCAAGCACTGGAAAAAAATTTGTATTTCATTCCTTCCAAAGGAAACCATAACTAGAGGATGCATTAGCTCATTAGCTGATAAACAGCTTCCTAAATGCTTGTCTACTTTTGAAACTGTTTAACAGCTGAAGAATACAAATGTCTTCTACTACTGTGCTTTTTTTTTTTTTTTAATTTTTTTCCTAAATTTCTACAAACAGGATATTTAAGGAAATATTCAGCTTGTAAAAACAGTGGTTGTTGCAGTGATGCTCAGGTATGTCTCTGACCTTAGTCAGTAAGGTCCACTCCCACTAGAACACTATTTTAATATACTTAGTAATACTAGCTAGTAAATATTACTACCAAGTTCTACTATTTATAATAACAACACAGTGACAGCAAGAGCCCTGGCCACTTTACCCCTCATCTAGAAATTTTGGGGTTCCTCTACTCTGTCCTACATGATGTTGATTCCCTATTTATTCATGTGCTAGTTCAGCAGCCCTCAGTGGGGATTCTGCTGGCTGCCCAACAACTGAGTCCCCACACAAGACGTGACACAGATAAACAGATATGTTTATGTGTTATTCAAGATGTGAAATTGTGTACATTCGACCTCACATTTTCAAAAAAAGGAAGTACTCTGTCTTCTAGGAAGTACAATCAGCATTTCTTATTTGGCCATTTGCATAGAAAAAGATCACATCTTCCACATTCCAGACTTGGTTAAAATAAATTCAACTGTTTCCTTTTGCCCTTACATCTTCTGAGATTTCTCTTCCCAAGAGCAAAATATGGACATTCTGTTTGGCAAGAGAGTCAACTTATGTGGTTACTATCATGTCTAAAATTAAAATCTGCCCTACTAAAAATTATCACATGTAGAGTAATACTTTAATTCTTTGTCTTGCATGGGATGAAATGTAGATTAGTTATCTTGCAGCAAATCTCTTTTTCACTGGGGAAAAAGGAAATAAAAATCTTAGCTCACCAGACCTAATAGCCTACATATCTGGTGGAAGAGCAGAGGGGCTATAAACAAAGCAAAGCTGCTATAAATTTACCAGAAATTATATCTCCTGTCATTTTTCATTTCATGATTGTTTCAAACTTTTACTGTGGTTTTCCCCTAAATATCACATCATTTCTCATACCTAATAATTCTCTCTAGAGGGACAGAGAAGGCTTTTCTTCCTCTTACATCTCTCACCAAGAACACTTTCTTGAAGATCAGCAATATTATAGCCAAACGTTTTTTGGTACTTTTTAGACTATTCAGAACTATTGTAAATGCCATTTATGGACCATTCCAGGCCTGGTATTTACCTCGAGGCAGACATGGCACATGTGATGGAGGCACACAGGATTCAGCACAGGAGTTAAAAATATTTAATCTTCCTATATACTTCTACACTAAGGACTGTACTCCAGTTTTACATGCTTGATAAACTAAAACTTTTTGGCATATAGAATGATGGATCTTACTAGTCTTTGAAAGCTGATTGCTGGGCTTTTACATTATTAGTTAGCAATATTAAAATTGCATATAGTGGGATAAGTAATTTCTCTTTTATATAAAGAACTGAAATTTCTTTATTGTCCATATTTGATGTTTTTTATTTTGTATTTTTAATGCTGACATGGTAAAAAATTATCTGGCTTTTCAACACATGAAAAAAAAAAGCTCGTTTCACTTGAGCAAAAAAAATATTTTAAAAACAAACAATTTTTCTTTCAAACTCTTTAACAACTGAAATATTTATTGGGTAACATTACCTGCTGTCTTAAACAAACTATTAAATAAAACTTAAACAAAACTTAAACAAACCATTTCAAGTGCACAACACAAGTGTGGCACCTTCTAACCAACAAATACACAATGCATACTGGGGTAATGTTTTGATTCTACCATTATTGAAAGCAAGATATAAGCATTTATTGGTATGCACATTTGCAGAATTGTACCTGGGTTATGAGGCCAGGCTGGAGGGGGCTTTAATCAATCATATCTAGTGGAAGGTGGCCATGGCAAGGGGGTTGGAACTAGATGATATTTTAAGTCCCTTCCAAGCGAAACCACTCTATGATTCTATTCTGTCATCAGAATTGTTTAAATAACCAAATGTATTTGAGGCTTCCTCTTGAAGTAAATTGAGATCTATACAGATTAGGACTGCATCCCTACAGGCCAGACTTCCTGCATAATCTCAGAAAACAGAAGATAGATTCTTGAGGAAAATGCAGAAATTTGTAAAAGACTGCTATGATCATCAGTGGAGAAAAATCACTATGTTTTCGCTAAATGCTTCTAGTGAGAAAATTCTATTTGTTTATAAAATTCTATTAATGCACTCCTGACAATAATAATGTTTCATTATAACATTTAAAATTATACTTACGTATTTAATACATTAGAATTCATTTAAAGTTACATTTGTGTGGGAGATCCAACTTCCCACAGTACTGTGTAGGACCAAATGCAACTACTGCTGCCAGGTGAAAATGCATCATACAGCTGTATTCTAAATCCTAATTATCAAAGACACAATGCATAATTTACTTGTTTNCTTGGAAAATATATTTTAAAAGTTAGGATGGAAAAAAAATGTTCTCACATTATAGATTATGTTAATTTGCTGACTTGCTTTCAGTTAAGAGACAATAAATAAAAATATAAGAGTGTCTGTCTATTTTTATGTCTTCAAAACTGTAATGGAAAGGCTAATCCTGATCCATAAATAGAGTACAGTTAATTTTGGAAAGCAGAAATAAAGTAAAAATGGGACCTTGCACATCATCCTGAATCATTTAACCGTAAATCCAGTTTGAAGAACCACACATGGGGTATTTCTACTTGCAGGTGTTTCAAGCATAGTGATTAA